>NW_019379593.1:313630-441605 GCF_000648655.2 Copidosoma floridanum
TAGTAGAATATATATATATATATATATATACGTATACACGGGTTGGCAATCGGATGGGCAGCTAAACCCCGAAGCAATTAGTTGCGTGCACGCGCGGCATTTAATTGACGAGCCGAGACGGAAGAGAAGAGCCAAAGCGATACGCGACTCGTTTTGGGACGTGGGTCCAAACGACGTTTCCCGTACCTGTACGTATACGTTGCGGTGGTGTATATAGGTGGGATGTACGTAACACGCCCGCGTGCAAAATTCCCACGGGAGCAAGAGGCAGCCGGTATTTCACGAGGGAGGACCCGGCCGGTAATTTTGCAGTGCACGAGTACGAGGCAGATGGTTTTCCAGGGCCCGTAAAGCGTACAATACTTGCTATATGTACGTGTACCTACCTACCTACCTACCTACCTACCTGCCTGCTGCAATGAGCTTCATCCGCGATACTCGCCCATACCATCCCCTAAATCAGATTGAAACGTCAGAGTCAGCGGAGGGTGGGAGGAAGAGAGAGAGAGATGGTGCACGGACGGCTGAGCCAAGCGCCGGCGTCGCCGCAGTAAATTTCACTCGCCCCCTCGGTTCGGGCGAGCCGCTGCCTATATAGTAGGGTTCCTTCTTCGCGCGGCTCGAGGGATGTATTCGATACATCAGCTCGCGTGCCACAAGACATCCAGCCTCGTGCATTTTGGATACGTGTATGTACGTGTACTTACCACCGATTATCATTTATACCCTTTTCCACCCAACCCCCAAGCACGCGTGATCGTTTTGGGCACAAATTGCAAAAAAAAAAGTACAGTATTTCTTGACGGCTTACAATGTACCTTCTGTGTTGCGTAAAATGTGCACGGTTCTCTGACGTTGTCGCTGCATTTTTTATTTTTTTTTTTATTTTTTTCGTCCTCCGTTTGTTTGCTTCTTCTTGCCGTTTCGTTTGATCTCTCGCAGTTTCACCGTAATGTATACCCGTTTGCACGCGGAGAAGCGTATAGCTAAGGGGGGAAAAAAAACAAATATACCTACGCGCCCAGTATCGCAGCGATCTCGAGAAACGCTGGCTAATTATAAGACTGTACAGCGTAGCAGCTGATGTAACGGAAGCGGCAGGCGAGAGGGAGGAGAAAAAGTTGCAATGCCAAGCTTTGGAGTGAAAAAGTATCCCCCGTCGCTTGTCTTTGCGTTTTGTATACGAGTGGCCGGCTGGCAAAGGGCGCGTGTACCCAACAATTTTTACTCAACAGCTACGAGTTACTTTACGGTTTATAATACCTGGGAGCGGCTTTTTCGTGATAGACCTTTCCAAGAGAGAGGAACATACAGGTTTGTCGCACGAGTGGCACAAAGCTGCATAATATAGAATAATAGCGTTGCAAACAAATTTTTATTTCGTAAGCTTGAGCCTCATACCAACCTGCCGTTGGATGAGCTAATTTAAGCCTCTTCGGAATAGCAGATGATATACGCTTCAGGTGTACTTATTACATGGACTAGCTGCTGGGGGCTACTTTGTAATATCCAAAGCAACACGCTATATACAGTCGACGATGCGGTGAGCGACGAGAGAAAGTTTATAGGCTAGTTATGCCAACCCTGCACTAAGGGTATATAGTTCAGCTGACGTAGACGGTGGTATACTTACCTATTAGTACAATTTCTTCGATGATTGGAGCTGATTCGTTAGTGTATATGGTAGAGGACACTGGTTAACTGCGCATCGGATAACAGACGTATCTACGATTGTTGGAAATCGTCGAGTCGCATCAGAACTCGGATGCGCTTCGAACAATGGAAACAAAGCTATACGGTCATATAGGTGCACAGCGTCTTAGGAGGTCCTTGGTCGCGTCGTCGACTTTGTAGTTGCGCAGATAACCTTGCATGCATCTCGGTAAAGGATGCGGAAGGTGATCGAACCGAGTTGGGTGTAAGACACGCGTCTCGCCCGTCTCCTAATTAATCAACTTTTTGGATTTTCCCCGACTCCTGTGATTATAATGTCATTACATGGTGGTAACTTAATTATCACGGGCGAGTTGGCCGTCCACCGCGTCCTTATCAGCCCGATGCTTCTAACGGACGCTAATTACGTAATGTGATATCACGCGCCGCACAACGTGCGTCCGCGGACGACACAGAGCGGCATAAGAGCTTTTAATCGAGGCATCATTAATCGGAGGAAACGATGGAAAAATAAAATTTCACTCGACACTAAACGGACAGAAACAAGGGACGAAAGAAAGAGATCACGCGAGGTTTTTTGGAAAGCTCGATTTTGAGGGTTTTAATGTGTAGGTAAGTGGAAGGGTGAGGGTGTCATATGTGTATATGGGTAAAGATCTTCATTTGGCCTTTCATTGTGTCTGGCTCCACGAAAAATCGTCTCTCTGGTATTTAATAAAAATGCGAGGACAAGGTCAGGCGCGTCTCTCCGTGGAAATTCATACGTAGTATTTGTATATTGTGTACTTACATGGATTGTCATGCGAGCAATAGTCGTATAGGGGAGGTAGAATCACCGTTTCTCTGGCATTAATTATTTCTTCGGGGGAGAGACACGCTTGTCGGCAAACTCTTGCACTATATGTATACATGGTGTGGTATATACGTGACGTAAGCATAATAAATGAAACGGTGGAATGTTGGGGAGGGAAAAAAAAAAAAAAAGACGAGACTGGCTCTCTCGAAGTGGGTGAGCCGGTCGGCAAAGCGAGTCTCATTTCAAATGTGCATTTGCCATCGTAGGTATATATGCCGGGCCCAAGAAAAACATCTTCAAATTTCACTCTGAATCGTTCCTGGTTTTACTGGTACAACACATCCTTTTCTTTTCTCCCTTCGACGTATATTTATTTATGCCGATTATACCACCTATATAATTATATTTATGCGCTCCTGCGATACGTAAGTATATTATTACCTATATACTGTACAGGGAATCAAGATATGCACTTCACGTGTTTCTCATTTGAATTTCACGTTATCACCCATCATCCACACACATACGGAATATTCAAAAGGTACGGATGAGCCATTACAAGTTTCGGGGCTCTCTTTCTTTGCTCGCGCGGTAGTCGAGCGCGAACCCGTGGATTTCCATTAATGGCGATAATTGCCAAAAGGCGAATTTCCTTCTCCTCCATTGCCCTTCCCGACCCTTCCTGGCCCACGACTAATTTCCATGCTAATTAACCGAAAGCCCGCTCGCGTATATAGCGCTTCGCGTCCCGAATTTCCACTAACGAAGCGCCCCCCCCCCCCCCCCACCCCCATATGTATAAGTACCATATATTCAGGTACGGGCAGGTGCGCCGATCATTTGCCGCGAATCTCTTTGGCTTCATTTCAATTAAAACTCGACGGTTCCAACGCGATGCGTTTAAAAATTTGTGAATATTAAGTTTCACAATTGTTGCAATAATTTTCCTGCATCGATTATTTTGCGCAGCCGATACGTAACCGTGTAAATGTTTTACATATATTTACGAGTTCGCAAAAATATTACTAATTGATTAATATCGCTCAGTAGCTGCTGACTTTGGTTGCAGCAAAGTTTTTAAAAATGCGTACAATGAACGGAAAACATTGCCAGTAAAAGGGGGTAAAACTCGCCGATACGGCGCACATGGACATTTAATTCGAACGAGTTGGTTATTCTTGCCGAGCGCGAGAGACAGATAAGTGAGACGAGTGCGCAACTATACGCTTTATAACATGCGGAGTGCATAGAACTATACACTCGGATACACGCGAACGCATGTTAATATAATATATAGATATCCACATACATGCATGTAGGCATAGATGTACAAAGTTGCAGGAAAGTTTAGCAGGAGAATTCGCCGGCTGTTTGCCCCGAGCGTAATTGAAGTCGCGACGCTGTTTAGCGAGCGAATGACGAACGACGACACGAGATAATGCGTCCCTCTCATGTACACGGTGTGCCCGCGAATTATGTAACATCCATGCATATGACGTTCAATTATCGCAGACGCTGTCGCGCCGCTGTTTCTTTGCACTTACTTATACTTTGGGGGAAAAATGGCGACTTGGCACCGTTGGTGTACGCACATGATGCATCTCCGATGAGCGACGAGTAGAGAAACAACTTATCGCCATCGTCGTTACTTATATACCTCTACATACAATAGCGGTACTCGATGATGAAGCGACGAGCTTTGATACGGGGAGCTTTTGGAAAGATGCGGGAAAGAGTAGTAGTACACTGAGAGAGAAAAATAATAAAAATTACAGAGAAACTCCAGCGAAAATTAATATTCTGGACGGTAAATCGTATGCAAGCTGGCGAAAAAAGAAAAAATTATTATTTTATTTAAACGGTAAAAATTACTCATTATGCTGGAACAGTAAAGCTTGAAAGGATCGGTTAATGAATTTTACTTTCCACCATAGAGTAATTCTTATACAATTTTTACCTTTTGAATCCGAATTTCAACCGTTAAAAATAATAACAACCGATTTACTATGCAGAATGGTACTTAGTATTTGCTAGGATTTCTCTATTATTATTATTATTTTTTTTTTTTCTTTCTCTCAGTGTATAATATATAAGAACTGTAGCTGATGAAGCGACACCGAAACTATTTCCATCCCCCCGGTGGGTCTTTCAAACGTACCGATCTCCCTCTCTCTTATTTGCCTTTTTCTCATCATACAATACTTATACGCGAACGATCGGCCTGCACCTATACGTATATAATGTCTTCGGAAGCACCTGAAGCAGCATCAAAGTGAAATAGTTTCGCGGGCGGAAGCTTCGTTTCCTCCTTTCCGACGACTCTTCCGCTTCAACTCCACGACTCTGTCAGGCATCTCTTGGTATACGTATGTCTGTATATGTTTAAGTTTCCGAGTTTCTCGGCGGAAACTGTGGAAAGTTGAAAAAAAAAAAAAAAAAAAAAAAAAAAAAACACATACAGGTGCATTAGCATAATTCGTCGTGGTACGCACGCATCGATCGCCAGCGTCGAACTCTCGAGACTAATAGTTTTCGGGCAACTTACCAAGTACCTATGTACATATAATATGTACAACCGTGTACTTGTGTATACAGATGAACGTACGTAAGGTACGTGCAACGCGGCGCTAAACGCCCGTACTTGGCATTCCGCTCGAGTTCCTCTCTGTGCCGCGCGCATATGCATTTGGCCTCTTACGAGGGGCAGCTCTTTGCCTCCTTGTACGTACATATATACACATGCCACGGAAACGACGAGAAACAGCTTTCGAGCGGCCGATCTCGATGGCCCGATACCCTTTATGCTCGGCTTTTGAGTTCCGGCCACCAAAGCTATACACGTGCACCACTATTCTCTCCCTCGTACAATTCTTATCAAAGATTTTTTTTTTTTTTTTTCTTTCTTTCTCTATGTACCCACGAAATGGGGCGGGCGATTGTTCGCAAAAAGCCGCGGGTTAAAAGACGTTAAAGTGAAAAGTGCAAGACTCTTTTGCATACACACGCGGATTTATCATCTCGAGAGTTGTATACAGGGCACGACACACATCACCCGACAAACTCGAAATTGTTCTTTATACCCTCTGTAAAGCCCCTTCCCTCGACACACCCCGCGCGTTGGTTTTATTATTCATAAGTTTTACGAGCGCGGGTTGGAAGTGGCGGAGAGATGGTGTGTTAGGTGCGTTGATGGCTGCTCGAATTGTTTTACGACGGTGATCTCGGCCGGCCGCTTGTTTTCAGCTCGCGACGCCGCGGATACTGCATTTGGGGGGTGGAAAAAAAAAAAAAGGCGCCAGACACAAGTGCCGTGTGATGCGACACAAGCGGGCTGAAAATTGCCGGAAGAAGGTGGTTTGGGGGGGGCGAAATTGGTTGCTGCGCGAAGGAAGAGGAAGTAAGGAAAAAGTGCGGTTTCGCGCGGCAGTTCTCATTATCTGGCAGCGTTTTAATCTCAGCCGCGAGCGGAACTTACAAAATGCCAAGAGCTTGCCGTTGCAGGGAGAGGACCTCTTTTCCTCTCTTCGCGCCCTGTTGGAGACGTATAGGGCCGAACAAAAAGGCACCTATACCAGGGTATACACGTACACAAGGGGGTGGGGGGGGGGGTGGAAACGAGTTATTGCAAATCTCGTAGTTGTCCCCAGTTTTTTGCTCTCTCTCTCTCTTTGGTCTTTCGTGTGTAAATGTATACATACATACGATAGCGAGTATATGGGGTTACAATGCAGTAGTGCCGCAGTTTTCTTCCATTATTTTTCCAGCGGCGTCCCTCGTATTGGGTGTATTTCATATACGAGGCGCGTTTCCCTTATCGTATCGTCCACCGCGCGCGCTATGCAGTATAATGTATATATATATATACATATTTGCATCAGAGTACAAGGATAAAAAAAAAGAGACACTGGAAGAGACGAAAACGGGGTATAGTGCATACCTGTTTAACTTTGCCAAAGGCCTTTTGCGCATCAGAGGGACGAGCCGGGGGCAAATTTCCACTGATTACCGAATCGTTGCACTTTGGGGAGCAATCGAAAAAAAAACCCTTTAAAGCGCAGCGACGGCGGAAGTAAATCAGAGCAAAGGCGCAAAAATACGGGACGAAGGAGGAGGGGGGGGGAGGGTTATATCTGCTCGCGGGGTTGGGCTATTAATCAATCTTCGTCGCGCGACAGTGGCGCAGCTGCAGCGCTGGTGTACGCGCTCGGGTTTTGCTGCAAGGGTGGAAAACTTTTACCGGAACTCATTTCCCTGATGTGCTCGCGTACGCGTATACACGCGAGGGATGGGGTATGTATAATGTGCTCGCGTACAGCACAACGCGTTACCTCGGATCAACCCCCCCCCCCACCCGCGAGCTGATATAACCCGCACGTGCATGGAACACCGGGTGGGTATGGGCTTGCAAGCTCTCGACTTTGAGTATAATAGGCTCTATCGTAAATATTCTCGCCGAAAGAGCAGGGAAAGGCCGATACAGCGCGTCCGACAGAAGCGCTCAACTTGTTGGGGGCTGGGAGGGGGGGGGGATACAGCTTGCGTCAACTTGACGTTTCGTTCTTTTTTTTTTTTTTTTTATCTTCTTCTTCTTCAGTTTTGCGGGGACGATTTACGCACCCGTGGAATATACATCACCCGCGAGTGACAACGTAACGTACATAGATAGGTGCATTGCGCGAAGCAGCAGAACATCGGTGCCCCCTGTGAGAGCATGATAAAGCGGGTAGACGCATATAATAAGGATACGGCTGCGCATTGTATAATTAATAGAGAGAGAGATACGATAGAGTAGGTGTATCAGCATAATGTACACCGTGGATGCGTAAACTAGTTCATGCGCTGCATAATAGTACCGTATCGTATTCTAATAATGCCTAACAGTCAAAGGGAAGGCTTGGAAGCAGGTAGCAGGTACGGTGTAAAGTAGGTATATACACATATATAGCCGTTGCTTTAGCATCGCAAAGGCAGGTCGGGGGGGGCTTATGTAAAGTACAGCGATGCAGGAGGCCTTATGTAACGAGAGGAGTACCATATAGGTGTAATGAAACGAGGTATATATTTAGCCGTGTGGAGCGTCGAGCCGGCAAAACGAAAGCCCGACCTATAGGTGCTTTGTGCGCTTGCAATATATATACTTATCGCCGAATGTATGTACATGTGTATATGATACGAGACAGAGCAACACCCGTATACGTGTGCAGAGCGGGTGGATGAGCACTGCGGTTATTCACATCCCTCCTTGCATGCACTGTGCGTTTGCTTTCACATTGCAGAGTATACATTAATACCCTTATCGTCGACTTTCCCTCCGCGTGCCTTGTGTATCTGGAAGGTGCGCCTATACGGTATATATATATATATACACACGTATATATGGGTGTGCAGTATCGTGCGTGTACACGATATTACCTTTAACGCTCCATTATTCTTGGTTTTCCTCGTTTTAATTGTTATTGATTCTACGCGTTCGTTTACTGCAAAAGCTATAATGGATTTCATGTACATGATACACGATTATATGTTTACGTAGAGAAAGAAATAAGATTGCAAGTGAGTGTATCGTTCATCGGTTGGGTTACCGAACGCGTGTAAAAACGAGGGAGTTGAGATTTACGTGAACGTACATTGAAGCATATACAGGGGGTATAAGTGCATCATTCTTGCGAACAACGTGTATTTTTACACCGTACATGGTTTTGGTGAACAATCCGAAGCTCATCCGGTTCTGCCGATCCTCCCATTTTCCCATCCGACACAACTAATCTTGCACTTCTATAATACACACATATTCGGATTTATACCAATATATCGCACCAACCATGTCTCATTTTTCTTCTTGTTTTCATATACATAGAGATGCACTTGTATGTACGGGTATGATGTTGCTCTGTGCTCGTCTGGAAGAGGTGGCTATAAATCAAGAGGGTAACGCGAAAGAGAAGGCAGACCGGAGTGGCTTGAGTAACGGGGGGGTTCGCCGACGACGTCCCCAAAGTTTGAGGATTAAGACTTTCACCTCTAAGGGGGAATGAGATAGGTGCGAGAGTATATACATCGGCGCGAGAGCCCCACAATTTTCGACCCAATCACAATCCAGCGGAACTGCACCGGCACTATACATATATACGTTATATTTGTGTCTTGTACGAGTTCGCGAGAGAGTGCAAAAGTGCGATCTCTCGAGAGAGGAAATTTTCTCTCCCGCGTCGCAGGTGTGTGTGTGTGTGTGTGTGCACGCGGGGACAAACTTTATACGGTTCGCGCTGCGGTCTGCACAAAAGTCGCGTTTGCAGCCCACCTTGTCGCGCCAACTAGGAACTTGAACACGTCTTTTTTTTTTTTTTTTTTTTTCCACACCTAACACATCATCGCTGGTAGTTTTCTTTGAAAGTACTGTTCGCTTGTACAGCTATTTTTGCACTTTTGCAGCATAAGCTTTTATTGGACCCCGTGATTGACTTGGTTCTGCGTGCATTGGTGTTGCTTGTCACCATCAGCCAAAGGTATCGTTCGAGTCCCATTGTGTAAAAACGAGAGTCCACTGTCCGCTCATTGCTCTGGAGCCGATTTCTCCTCTCTTCTTCTAATCGTCCATACGCTTCCGCGAGAGCTTTGTATAGCCACGCGTCGCTGATGCTTAATTAAATTCTCGGACCAATGGACGCCTTGATCGTTATTTCCGTGCTCTTCCCCCCCCCCCTCTCGCGATTATAGACGATACACCAGTCGTGTACACGTATGTGCTCCTTTATCGCTCTCTTTCGATGCACACCGACTCTGTGGCTCGTAATTACGCTTAACCCCCCCCCCTCGGATACACCGAAGTAGCGAAGAGCTATTTCTCGGTCCTCTCTCTGTTCCCTTGCGATTGGTATTGGCTACATCGGTTTGCCCCTACACGTATGCACATTACCTACACTTGCAGCTCCGTTTACCCTCCGCGTTCTGTAAAAATAAGGCACGCGCAAGCACACCGATTTTTCGACGCGAAATAAATCGACACGGATATTGTAAAATCCACCCCTTTGTCACCCCTTTTGTCTGTCGAGGCTCTATTCGATACGTGTACGTACCCTCAAGGTGGCTCGGGGGTGGGTGGAGGGAAGGAAAGAAGACTTTGTGTGACCTGTAGGTGCGTGTATAGGAATTTACGTCGGCAACTCTATACATGGGGTACACGGCTTTATTGTTTTCACTCCTCTCGAGGACGATT
Organism: Copidosoma floridanum; assembly: GCF_000648655.2. Next base: position 323,317 of record NW_019379593.1, read on the forward strand.
CAGAAGAGTTGCGCGACACACACGCATATATTATACACGCGTATAGGTATAGACGAAGACGCGCACAATCGCACCCGGCCATTGTAACGCTCCCTGCCACCGCTGTTGTTGCCGATGTTGATGCGCGTTCGAGTTTTATTCAAACAAAAGGGACGCGGGCGAGGGGTATAGAGCACCGGGCCATTCACGTGACTCCGACGCACGTGTCTACTTTTATCATACACAGATACGCCTGTGCGGTACACATGTATATATACGCGCCTTCGAGCTTGTCCTGCAGGTATGTAATACCCGCGATGGCTATTATATCGTGTACCGATCGGACTTGGTCTTCTGCGACTTTTCTCCACGAGAGGGAGAGCAACAATGGGGCTTTCACTCGCCTCGTCTATACGAGCCGTGATAAACGCTGACCTGTGCTGTATACGTGCCGCTGTTGGCCATAAATTCCTTGACCAACTTCGCCATTGTTGCTCACCTGTCGTCTATACGCGCATACAGCTGACGGTGGTTAAAAGTTTAAACGGAAAATTATGGATAGAAAAGCGATACGTTGGACGTGAAAATAAGGCAAACAAAACCAAAAGAACGATAAGTATACAGAAAGAAATGAAATGAAGTTTGCCTACGTTCAATGGATGTATGCACATAAAAAAAAGAACTTAGTAGCCTTGGAATCGAGCTGTAGCCTGTATATAGAATGTAACACGTACAAGAGCGCACACGAGAGTAGAGTCGTAAATTCGAATCTGCCTCCGGAAAGCCAAGACATTTCTCCGAGCTTTCTTGTAGCGTATACCTATTTGGAGGAGGATATAGGGCAATTGATACCCCGGAGTTTGGTGCCTTCGGTTTCACCCAGCCGTCCGAGGTATATGGTTTGACTGTATATATATATACATTTCGATTGTCGTCGCTGCAGCGGCCGATTGTCCGGAAACATATTACGGCTTGTCGATGATTGAATGCGGCCTGAATACGCGAAAAATAATACAATGCGTTTATTGATAACGATAAAATAAATCTTTTCCTATATTTTTCGTCACTTTACGGAGGAAAAAACAAAAAAAAGTTTAAAACCAAAATTGCACTTCGAAAGAACTTTTCGCATTTTTTAACTATATCTTTTATACATTCGGAGGGTTTATTTGACTTCTCCCCCGGGGAAAAGGTATAAACCAAAAAGTTGCGTTTCAAAAGATATTCATACATTTTTCTCGAAACGCGCTTCGTGCAAAGCATCAGCCAGGTGAACACTTTTTTTTTTCCATCGTGACTCGGTACAGTCGAAGAACTCGGGATTTTTTTTCCCCCTTTGCTTTTTGATTGCTAACCATCATCCCGCTGATGGGGGTGTATAGCACCGGGATTGAAAAGAATAAATGTTATCATTTAGAAGTCATAGCTGGCTAGAAAAGTCTGCCACTAAATGTACATACAAATTTTGCATAAAAAAAAAAAAAGAACAGTATGTATAGCCATTCTGTTTATTTATAATTTTTTTTAAATTTACAATTAAAATTTAGAAAAAAATTATACCAACAAACATACAAATCGAATAACAATAACAAAACCCTTGAGTAAAATGACAACAAAAAGTTATCCTGCATCAAGTATTAAATATGTGATGATTATGATCCGTATCACGCCAACGAGTAATCAGACGCATACGGTGTGTTGTAAGAAAAGTTGCACTTTCTGGTGGGGCAGTCTTTCCTGTACCCATAAAAATGCACAATCCAGACAGGTCTGATGTGTGTATATACGAAAACAGAATAGGCCATATAATTAGTCATTCGGGAGGGGGGGGGGCGGAAGCCGAATGGATCGGGATTGTACGGCGGTGGAAGGGCAGCGGCCGGTGTACGGTTGAACTTGGCACCCGGCCATATACTAATGCCCCGCTGTCAGAGTCACACCCGCGTCTGTAGGCTGTACAGTGTATATCACGTATACCGTTTCGCGATCGCGCCTCCAACCGGATTATATATCCTCTCCCAGCACTGCCCACTTTTGATATTAATACATACCGTTTCCCATTGTTTTCGCCAACGAGATCTCCGATCCAAATAACCCTTTTTTTTCCCTCCACATACCTGTACATGCCTCGTCCGTTGCGAGACGCGGAAAAATTATTTTCCAACAAAAATGGCACTCGCTCGATGGAGGGTGCACCAATTTGTATATAGTCGAGATTCGCTAGGGCCCAATTAATGAAGGCGCAGAGGTACGTCGGAATGACAAATATTCAATGAGCAAAAGTTGAAACAAAGCGATGAACTCAAAGTTACAGCTGCAGGATAAGTTTGTATGAAATGGAGGAGGAAGGGATGGTGATGAATGTATATGAAAACCGAGGCATCGGATCCCAGTGACAGGCGAGGCTCAGATTTATTCTAACAGCCGGCCGGCGATTAATCGACTGGTTTATAGATCCTTATACTCGTGGATGTGTGCACGCGTACCTACACAACGGAAGAAAAGTGTCCCGAGAGTAGGTGGTGGCGAACGAGGGGTAAGAAAGAGGCGCGCTCGCGCTCGTCTTGGCGAATTTCCGCCGTAACTTTGAGCTGTTACTGCAGCCTCTGTTAGGTAGTTTACAGAGTTTCCTGCACCCAGTACCCCCCGACTCAACTTGCGGCTAGACGAATATGCACGGGGGTATTCGAGAGAGAAACTTCACCGCCTGGATTCCTCTCTCTCTCTCTCTCACCCCCCGCGTGTGACTCGATATAGGTATGGTGGAAGGAGTCGCGCACATACACGTAAACGTGCTTTTCGACTGTCTCGCCACGCTTCGCTCGCGGCGTCTATGCGTCATCGGGCGGGCTAAACGACTGTTCGACCCAAGTTAGGCTCTTACAGCTTCTGATGGCACGCATATACCTATACGGAGGTATGTAAATGACGGGCATATATACATAGCTCTCCTCGCGGCTTGTATCAATCTTGATTTGTCTAGTTAATGTGAGGCCTTCCGCGGGGCAAAATGGGCGCGTGTATCCCTCCGGTCCGTCAACCCTATACCGAGAAAGTCAAAACTATACAGCGGCGCTTCTTTGTCAGGGAGGGGGCTTGGCACTTTTTGGTATTGATTTTTTGGTCTTAAATAAAACAGGGGCAAGGTTGGCTCTTTGTTGAAATTTAATTGCAGAGAGCTCTTTTTCCCTAGAAAATCTATAGGACGGGCGCTTCGTTTCGTACAATAGAGCGAAAGAAACAGCTTGGATGTGAGGTGTGATAACTCGCAACAACGAGGAAAAAGTATATTTTAATTAGCAATTCATCGAGAGTAACGTGTCAAGTGGCTTGGAAATGAAAGGCACGTGCGCTGGAGCAAATTATGGATGGTGATATTATACCGATCGAATATTTGTCGATCACGTGAAGTGGCGTAATAGATTTTATGATAAATTGATGAAGGTGGCTATGGCGATATTGTAACACGTGTAAGTTTATGTTAACCCGTAAATCGTTACTTCAAAGGAAATCGGCATTAATTTCGATTAATACGGTTCATAGGGAAATTCACGTTTTGATCTTGTGTACGTGCCGTGTTATTTCATGCAATTGACGAGTTTCGTGGTGTGAATTTCAATTGAAGCGCAATCGCGAATTAATATGATACGCGCGTGTAAAGCGCTTGCGGATTAAGAGCGACATTACATTATTGACACAGGGATATACTGTAACTCCACGCATGTAAATAATTGGAAAGTGTATATATACTATAAAAAATATTGGAAAGTATATCATACGGATAATTATATAATTGAGGTCTGGATGGTGAATTTATGTAAGGGTTGCCCGATGAATAACCAACTAAACGTCGAAGCGTCGAAAACGGCGTGTAAAGTCACTTTATCACAATTTTCTCTACACATAGGACAATGCATAACACTGTTTTATATAAAATTCATGCACGTACAATACTCTATAATTTATTTTCTCTCTCACCCTATACCCTGACACATTATACTAATGCCCTCCTCTTGGCTACATAAACTCCACTTTGGCATAGGCTTTGCAGGAACGGCTTTTTTAATTTTTAATCACACTTATTTCCAGCCGAGCTCGAGGTATATATACTAAAAATATGCTTAAAAGGTCACAAATTAATTAGGCACGGAAAGAGACGAGAAAAAAAAGGGGGTAGCTCCCGGGTCGTACGAAAGATCGACATAAGCCATACATAGTATTTTCCCATTTTCCTCTCCCTGACGTTGGGTTTGCCTTATTTATTTTTGTATCGATGAATTTGCCAGATTCAAACGGAGGGCGGTGGATACGTGCACCGCCCTGCCGACTCCAAAGAGGGTGTAGGTACAATATTGGCAGAACGGAAAGGAATGATCCCTCACCGCTCGCCGACGGAGCCGAGGATAAATAAGAGTTAGCAGTTGAGAAACGGCAAGGAAATGAGGATCCCGTTATCCCGAGGCAGCCGAGTCGGGTAAATGTTGGCGATAAGTCAATCGGGTCGATTGCGCCGGAGCGAGCGAATCGAAACGGGGGCCGAGGAGCCACGGTGTACACATACAATACACCCAAGGGCACGACTGTATACATAATTATATACATAATACGCGGTGGGATCGCCACATCAATTGCCACGCGCGAATTTCTTCAACTTGTAAAAAAAAGAAAAATATCATACCTGGTGGTCATTGTTCCGCAGAAACAGCTCTGTAAGGGGTGGGTTTTTTTTAGCCGTATAACACAGCGACTGGCCGAGTGTAAATCACCTAATCGGTGTTGGGTAACATCACATACATCTGCTATAGTATTACATATATATTATAACACACGCATGTGCAGATAATGTACAACGAAATTCGAGACTCGTGCCCGAGTTTTGTTTTTGTTCCATCCACGGCAGCTCGTGTACTCGTATCAACCCCCTGGAATATTTTGACGGGTCCGCCGTGGAAATTCAATCAGGCGAGAGACGATCGGACGGCCCGGGTGAAGCACTTTCTCTCTTTTTTTTTTTTTTTGTTTTTCTTCCCTCTTGCCCTGCATAACACACCGTGCACCGAGATTATTGCCACTATTTCTCGATCCGTCCGAAGTTTTAGGGGGTGTTGTATGATTAACGTGTCGGGTTACTTTGGGCTTACCCGGGAATCGAGACGAAAAAGGCCATGCTCACACGTAATAAATAATTTAGGAACAATGCACATACGCATATGTATATACATACTACATAAGAGAATAGAAAGGAAGGCCGTCAATTAGCGGCTTGGGCCGAGGTGCAAATAGACGCGCTGACCGCTGCTCCACCCTTGGGCGTATAGGTACACACACACACGTATAACCGGAAGATGCCGTAAATCAGGAGGGCCACGAGGCGCTAAAGCTCTTCCGTCCGAGCACTGGTGGCGTCCGGCTCGGACAACTTGGCGCTTTCTCTCTCCCTCCCACGCCTCGGTTCTATATATATTATACCCCAACGATGTAGGTACAACATCCCCCTGTGTAGTATTTGCGCGTCCGCCCGCAGATATAATATATTACATTGCCTATTGTACGTCAAAAATGTATGTGCCTGAAGGTGCTTCCTTTTATTTCGATAGCCGATCGCGCGCTTCTGTCAGAGATTAGTAGCTTATCGTGTATTGTTTGAGGCTATACCTGTACCCTTGGATGGGCCCACGGCGCGCGAGGCAGAATGAAACAGCCGCCGGGAATTTTGGACGACCGATAATTACACCAACGCAGGTACATGTATATATTTATACAGGAGTGACGAGGGGACACCTTGCCCAATCAGTGCTCCTGCAGTGATATTCGAGGGAGCCTGTACCTGCCCGTACTGCAACGCAAGGACCTGATTTCCCGCTACGCCGCAGCTCCCATAAACTAAGGATATTATATTATATTATATACCCAGCTTTGGGCGTGCAAACCCAGCTTCGCTTCAGAGTGCTGATGTTTGTACGTATATATACACTAGGTATTCGGACACGAGCTTTGTGCTATACGTTATATATCGTTAATAGAAGGAAGGATATATACATATATATACCTATACCATCAGGTATATCCGATACATGCGTGTGTATACGGATATACGTACAGGTGTACATATACCTATATGTCCGGAGGATTAGGTCCAGGAACGTCCAGGAATGCATTTGCCGACGTGTATAATTGAATTTCAATTAACAAGATACACTGCACTTTAACGAGATGGCCTGGGCTTACACTGCACTCTCTGTTACTCTTATATACCTGCGCACAATACCATAGTACATGTATATATATATTATCTACACGCTTAGGTAAACGTGTACCTTACAACCCCGCAAAGGATATAGTATTTGTACTTTGGTGCGGTCTCTGAATTTCCTCGTGTTGCGCGGACAGTGCATGCAAGCGGGGAGGCCTTTTGATATATTTTTTTTTTTATTATTATTATTATTGAGATAACTATTTCTAATATAGAAGTACGTGTTTATGATGTACGTAACGTTGCAATATGGTGAGGGGAAAAACGTGGGGCAAGCGGTGATGCCAAAGTAATCACGATCGCGTTTGGTGCGGACAAAAATGATAGTATATTATTTGTATGTAACGTCAATGCCGATATCATTTTTGCATACTAGTCAGTTCGTTGAAACTTTGAATGTATAATAATAAAAATAACAACGATAATTATAATAATGTTAATGATGATAAGTCGATGGTGGCGTGGGTGAGCGTTTATTTGTGCTAATGTTACGAAGCGACGACTGATTAATCGATTCTTGTGCGGAACATGATTATATGCATTATATGACGTGCAAATAATTTTTAAGGGGGGGGGGGGTGGTGTGAGATCGAACACGCACTTTACAACACGGTGGGCGAATGTGTTCACAAAATACGTATACATATACACCCATAAGCGAATACACCAACGATATGGGTAATTATATTTAAATGAACTTTGCTCTGATTACTGCAAACGTGTAAGTAAGCTTACCGTACTTATAATGTCTGAGTGATACCAATGGAGGGAAGATGACGGGATTGGTGTGATGGTTGTTCGAACGGACATTGAGCAGCTTGAAATATAAAAAAATAAAGAACCGATTTTATAATTAATTACACCTCGCGCTCCTATACATTGTTGACCGAAAGCGTTAAAAAAAGGTACTCATTGCGCGTAGGTATCTCAGGAAGCACAGAGTACATATACGTGTCTCTGGCCCATCATGTATATAATATATACCCTACATACCTACCTCTTGCTTCACCCATGCAAATTTATCTATACTTGTATGCATGAGATGCATGCAGAAGGTAAACATCGGTATTTATACGTTATAAGTACCCACCCACAAATGTATACAACTATACTCTAGGAACGGGTGCATTATATCGATTTAGGCATTAATATAATATTTGCCAAAATCGACGGATAGGAGTTGACTGGATATAGATCGATACATTAATTTGTCCCATCGGTATTATTTCCACAAACAAAATTTTACGACTACTTTGAAGTTTACTTTTTAGTTGTTTTCAATTGAAGATAAAATAATATCTACTTACCTATCAATATTGACATCGCTACGCACGAAGAGTACACAAAAATTACGTTATCCACAAACTTGCAGAAATGTAACAAGTAGAATTAAATAAATAAACCGTAGTAAGTATAGCGTTACGTAGGGAAGATACTGTTTGCGTAAGTATTTGAGCCAGTTTTGGAGCAATTTTATTTGCATAGCAGTTTTGGGGCATAGACTATAACCATGCACGTGTGTTTGTTATTAAGTTATTCTGTCGATAACTTATCTCCCGCGAACATGTTATTGACACCTTCTGGTAAGTACGATATCTTCTTTACTTTCAGTGAGTCAATAAATGAATCTCAAATGCTTACCGACGGTCGGTTGCATGTGTTACCACCGTATGGCGATATAGGCAACACTGACAATTAATCAAGCTTTGATCAAGCAGCTTTTACACGACAATAGTTAAAATTGTAGTTTTATTTTAATGGCAACATAAATATATAATTAATTATAATAAGAGCAACATCAGAGATTACATTTGACGGCATCTTTATAATTTATTTAATGTTCAATTAGTGCATTTACGTTTCCTATATGACCACATAAAGTCATCAATCATTAAACATCACCAACAATAACGCTTATTAATATATACATGCATTCAGCATCAACGCCATCACTTCTTGTATGTTGTACTTATATGCAGAGTGTCAACAGTGTTGATTTGGCTCAACAGCTCAACACACATAACGTTGTGTGTGGTAGTTTAGTGTCTGTAATTCTGAGCGCTTTCCAAAACTTTTGCAACAACTAAAGAGATCTCATAAGTATAGTAAGATTTATAAAGCAAATAACGTAATACCTGTGCCACCTTTTCACTTTATTCGATCGCTCACAGACTTTTTTTGTGAGAAAAAACAATTAGTTTTAAGAATAAGCAAGTGTACCTGTTACAAGCTCTGCTTGCAAGAGAATTCGCGTATTATATCTATACACCCAATGTAAACTTAACCTTGAAATTCAGAAAACATTTTGATTAATTAAATCATTTCAGGCATTTCCTTATTCGTTATCTTGCTTTCGACAAGTGATCTGAAATCAAAATTTTCATAGCCCATCGTCGTTATCGTTACCTACCTGTCGTTTAAAGAGGTCAGTTTTTTTATTTTTAAATTCAACTTTTCATTCCAGTGATGTGAGGTGTTGGCATACAGTGGCGAAAGTAACGACAACTGGATTGGACCGTCTTTCGTCAAGCCGTTGTAAACAAAAACACTTCCATGCCTTCCGCCACAGGTGATAACAATATGCTGCTCACGATTGCGTTGGCTCGAATGTTTGATAAGAATACCTGCTGATACTGACATTCAGCTATGTTGTTTTGTAGTTGATCAATTATTATGTTTGCCGAATACAGTAGCTTCCATAAATATTTTTCTTAATATTCATGCATGTTTCAATATTTAAAAGCATAGTAGTAGGTGACTAGGTGACAAGTTATTTGCATATGCTGTGAGAATACAAATTTTTAAAAGTGAAAACCTACCGTTTAGGTGCGGCCAACCCTTCGGGTCAACAGAAGGGTAGGCCTAACAATAGTAATATGCCGAGCAATGAAGAATGTGGGATCAGAGATGTATGGTGTCATAACCTTGAAGAGGAATTCAGGACCATTCGGCAAGTTGTTCAGCAGTATCAGTTCATTGCTATGGATACAGAATTCCCAGGAGTTGTTGCAAGACCAATAGGTATTTATGTTGTTGTATATACAATCAATTCTATTCTCTATCAATTCTATTGTTGCATTCAAATTGTTGACACACACCTTTTTCATGTCCAGGCGAGTTCAGAACAAGTGCGGATTACCAATATCAGTTGTTACGTTGTAATGTAGATCTTTTGAGAATCATACAACTTGGTCTCACATTTCTTGATGACTGTGGAAACACACCACAAGGTTACACGACGTGGCAGTTTAATTTCAAGTTCAACCTTCAGTAAGTATTTTTTTATTATCGCAAAAGTATTGTATCAATTAATTTTACTGTTGAGCGTAATTTATAAATGATTTTTAGAGAGGACATGTATGCCCAAGACAGTATAGACATGCTGCAGAATAGTGGAATCCAATTTAAAAAACACGAAGAAGAAGGAATCGACCCATTAGACTTTGCTGAGCTCCTAATGACTTCAGGAATTGTACTAGTTGATGACATTAAGTGGTTATCTTTTCACTCTGGTTATGATTTTGGCTACTTATTAAAACTTTTGACAGATTCAAATTTGCCACACGAAGAAAGCGAGTTCTTTGAACTTTTGAGGATATATTTTCCAACAATTTATGATGTCAAGGTATAAAAAATATAAGTTTTTCATCAAAAAAGGAATTTAGATCCAAGTGCTACAGTACCATTAAAAATTATATTTTCAGTACCTCATGAAGTCTTGCAAAAACTTGAAAGGAGGATTACAAGAAGTCGCAGAACAACTTGAATTGCAAAGAGTGGGGCCACAGCATCAAGCTGGTTCGGATTCACTTTTGACAGGAATGGTGTTCTTTAAAATGAGAGAGGTGAGTAATTTTGTCATCAAGCAAATCGTTTTATAGTTTTCAATTTAAAAAATATTGTTTCAGATGTTTTTTGAGGACAATATCGACGATGCCAAGTACTGTGGTCACCTGTATGGATTAGGAACGTCGTTTGTCGTTAATGGTTCTGGAACTTATCTCGAGTCTAATGGAGATAATGCATCATCTTCGTAATAGACTCATTATTTGTTATATTTACCTGAATAATTTTTGTGAATAATTCGTACAAAAAAAAAAAAAAATAATATGCTGGCTCACGATCATCCACACCATAGGATTAATTTTTTTCTTTTTTGAAAAAATATTCTGTTTAATTTTACTTTTTTAAAATTTTATTCCAAAACGAGCCTTCAATTAAAAAGTGTACATCCCAACGGCAATTTTAGTGAAAAAAATATGTCACATAGTTGAAAAAAAAAAAAAAAAATGAACTTTTGTAAACTAATACCTTTATCTTTTTCTCTGCTTAAAGAGACGTAATTTTTCTTTCATACAACTGTTGTTGTTACTTTTCTTTTTTCTCCAATTTCTAACCATCATATTCTTTAACTGTATGGACTTGAACACCAATTATTATTTTTTTTTGTGAAAAAATATTGTGAATACACTACATACGTATATACATGAGATGTATATAATGCTAAATCAGATGGAAACATTGGTTTTTTTTTCCTCAAAACTATTCATCAAATGTTGAAAAAAAAAAAACAAAAAACAAAATTGTACATCACCAGTCATCAACGTTTATAAAAAAACGAATGACAAACAGTGATTTATCATGTTTTTTTCAAATTAAATGGACAAATATTTTTTACTCCGATTAAAAAAACAAAAAGAAAAGCCTTTTCATTCGATCGATGCGTTTGTACCCTAGTCATATAATAAACAACAATTAATGCAAAAACATCAATCCACGTAAATTAGCTCTCCACCGCATGTGGAACATCTTTGGCGGGCTACCGATACCCATATCAAACTGCCTCAGCAGCGAGTGAAGAAATCAGTATTAACAAGCAAGAATAGACACAGGTGCGAACGGCGTATGCCACACGTACAGAGCCGTTGCTCCGGTAAATTGGGTCAGGTTCCGCCTCTGTATCATACACACCATATTGTATCTCGGCTGTTGGCTCGTCGAGCACACCCATGTAAGCATATACATATCCGCCGTTCGCGAGAAACAACGGAGATAAGCCGAGGGGGAATCATCACTTGTACACGGCCCTCCGCTCGCATACTTCTCTTATCTGTGCAGGCATTATCTGCGGCTTGTACCCCAGTACACCTGGGCGAGCGATTTTACGTCTCCTCAGTTGTTCCTCGAACTCCTGCGACAAGCGATCGCACCTTCGAGCCCACCGATCGCGCTCAGGCGTCGTCGATGGAAAGTCCAGCTTGACCTTTTTCTGGACCATTTATTGTTATTTTGTCCTCCAGTGTACGCAAAACTCGGGCACTCGGTGCAACCGCAGCTCGCTTGGAAGTTGGCACAATGCGGCTCCGGACGTGGGGAGCGGCCGGCGAGTCGGTGCTCGGTTTGCTGGTACTGCTGGTGCTCGGCACTTACGCACAGGAGACCTTCGAGAGCACCTTCGGGCTGGACCGGGAAGCCAACAAGTCCGGCGAGCTCGAGGATCTGGGTGAAGCCGAGGAGGGCTTGGCCAGCGAGACCCGCGGTATCCCCAGTTACGCGCCACCGGAGCCCGAGGGCACTCGAGGTCCGGTCTCGCCCAGGTTCCTCGCTGACGACCCGGCCAACGCCAAATACGTGAGATATGGTAATGTATATACATACGGACGCGCGTTGAGTCGCGCAACTACATCCTCTCCTCCTCTTATCGTCTTGGATGTCTTGTTGGCCGCGCCTTCCTTCGTACAAGTTTGTCTGTTTTTTTGGAAAGCGTGTGTCATTCGATAGTTACCTATACCTCAGGTGTACCAGGAAGTGACGCTCTACAAAATGTATCACGAGCAGTTATTTCGTACATCGTGCTTATATTATTACGTCAATGGGTGTATTTCATGCATCGTGTGCATCGCAGGGGAATGTAAAATGCACCTGCGCTCGCGATCACAATACATATGAGGCAGCGCGTTGTTTGCGGTGCGTCACCGTCTTTTTATCACCTCGCAGTACGTTATAGGTATCTCTCGCGGTTGGGCACATCGGGGTTTTTATCACTCGCGATCGACGCGTGAGAATCCGTTTCTGAATCATCGATTCCGTCCTCTATGCCCCGTGTACTCTCGCTGGCGTTCCTAATAATACGATGAATCGTAATATTTCTTCATTCATGGCTTTGGGAAAATTAATTTAAAATCGCTACGAGTTTTTTTTTCTTTTTTGTTTTATTAAAACTCGTGCTGAATCCCGTTCATTGTGCATTTCGTCAAGATTATTTATTCTGTACATCGATTCCTCGAACTTTTATTTGCCCTTCCCAAGCATATTCTTTTAACGGTACTGTGCAATCGTGAAAAAGTTTCCGGAAATGAGGTCATACAAATGGTATTTGATTTACTTTTAAACATTATTCTTCATCAATTTGTACGTAAAATGATTCATTTCAGTTCGAATACTTCTTCGTAAGTTGAAAAAAAAAAAAAAGAAAAAAAAATCTTAAGGATGTTATGACGATACTTTTGATCGTTATGGTCATTAAGTTTTCTGCGGACAGTTTTCCAAACGCCCGAGATAATTAAACGACACGCGCGCGCCAACTGCGGAAAATTAAATTCGATGGCAAATGAAGAAAGTTGCCGCGTAATAATTGTGCCAGAAAACGCGAAAATTTTAAGTTGTATAATTATACCAAAAGTTTCGACGACGAAGGGAGGATTTAATTGAATTGGCGCATTAAACCACCAAAAACCGGAACAGTGCGGTCGATACGAAAGCCATTCACATGTATAAAACGACAAGGGCGCTGTTACAGACTCCAACGAGCCGGAGGCGGACCGTTACGCCCCACGGCCATCCGACCAGACGAACCCAATCTTCGTCCTCAGTCAGAAGCGGCTCCTAGACATACGCTCGAAAATGATGTACTGGTACTTTGACAAGGGCGGCGAGAGCGGCACCGGTGACTACCAGGGCGACATCCACAACTCCATGCCCCAGATCCACAAAAACTTCAACTTCCAGTTGCCATTTTACGGCTTCCGATTCAACTACACGAGGGTCGGTATACATCGCGTCCACAATGATGTAACGTACATGTATTATGTTGTAATAAAAAGTGCCGATTTCCAGGTGTCGGTGAACGGCTACCTCGAGTTCAGCGATCCCCCCGGGCACTACACCTACCCACTGGTGTTCCCGATCAAGGACTGGCCCAAGACGAACGACCCCTCGTTCATCGGGATCTTCTTCAGCAAGTGTCGGATCGGCACGCTCCGGCCGACCGACATCGACCAGAGGAAGCCCGGCGTCTACTTCAGAATGGAGCGCGACCTGCAAAAGAGGACCGACCAGTTTGGCGTTGAGATGCGCGAGCGACTAACCTGGGACATAAGGGAGGGCATCGTGGGAGCCGACAACTTTATCCCGAAGCACGCGGTCGTCGTCACGTGGAAGAACATGTCCTTCGCCGGTGGTATCGACATCACCCTCACCCGCACCAATACCTTCCAGTTGGTACTCGCCACCGACGAGGTGTACACCTACGCCATATTCAACTACCTCGAGCTGCAATGGACCACCCACACCGAAGCCAGTGGTGACACCACCCTCGGCGAGGGCGGCACCCCGGCTTTTGTCAGTATAGATATATCCTCATCACTCGTATTGATGCACCTGTACTTGATAAGCATACTTGATTTAAAAAAAAATCGGTTCTTCAGATCGGTTTCAATGCCGGCAACGGCACCCACAGCACCGAGTACAAGCCGTACTCGCAGATGTCGACGCTGCGCGATCTGACCAGTCGGGGCTGGGTGAACAACTTCCCCGGCAGGCACATCTTCCGCATCGACGAGAAAATCATGCTCGGCAACTGCAACAAGGACATAGGTAAGATATAAATCGGTATAAATAAGTAGTAAGAAAGAAATAACGAAAATTACACGCGCAGCTGGGGCGAACCTGCCGTTGGTCTTTGCGCCGGAGAGCGGCAACATGCTCGGTGGTACGGTCGTTAACATAACGGGGCCGTGCTTCCTGCCGAACGACAAGGTGAGGTGCCGCTTCGACACGGAGGAGGTCACCGGGACGATCATCGACACGAATCGGGCCATTTGCATTCAGCCATTCGTCAAAGTCGAGGGCTACGTTCGCTTCGCCGTGGCCGTCAACAATGGAAGATACGACTGGAAGGGATTCTTTTTCATTGGTAATACTACCAAGTACAGCTCTTGGATTATTGCTGTTACGTGCCGTATTTTCGTTAACTTTGAATGTTTTGCGTAGAAACACCGGCCACCGCGACCGAAAGGATATTCTTCCAGACGATGGCGGTGCACGAGCGCGACCCCGCCGAGCTGAGGATCACGTGGAACGCCCAGAACTTGACGACCAACCTCGACGCCTCCGTGCAGATATCCCTGTGGGGCTACCGGGAGACCACCATCAGGCCCGAGCTCGAGTACATACAACTCCTAGAGGTCGGTGTTTGTACCTTTGACTCGATAGATTTTTCCGTGACACAAATAATTAATAAAATTGTTTTGCAGCCCAATCTGGTAAACTCGGGATACGCCACTTTGACCCCGGCCAACTACAAGGACAACAAAAATCCGTACACCAACGACATGCAGTTTGGATTCCTGATGATCAACCTCACGGATCCCAAAACGTACTTTGGACTGGACATAAGCCCGTGAGTAGCCAATACTTGTTTAAAAAATCCTACGACCGAAAGAAGCGACACTATTGACGTAAAATTTAAGCGTCCTGTGGAGCAAGCCGATTCCCCTGGCTTGGTACTTTGGGCCGCAGTGGGAGCGCATGTACGGACACCGCTGGCCCCAATACTTTTGCGACAAGTGGATCATGAACGACAGGTACTTGAAAAATTTTGCCGCGGAGGTCTCCCTGTGCCCCTGCACCCTCGAGCACGCGCTCAACGACAAGGGCCGCTTCAAGCCCGACTACGACTGCGACCGCGACTCCAATCCCTCCTGCTTCTACAACAAGGGAGCCGTCCACTGCGTCACCACTGGCTCGCCCAAGTGAGTGCATAAATCATATACATGACGACACAAACAATTATGATGTAAATGAAAAACAGTAACATACACGACACGGTTAATTCGTTATAGCCTCGACGGGTCGGAGCAGCAGTGCTGCTACGACAAGAACAACATGCTGATGCTGACGTACGATCAGCAGTGGGGCTCGAGACCGCGGCGCTCGCACAATCTCGGCTACCTGCCCTGGAACGAGGCGAACAAGGTACCGACGCTCTCGCACTGGTACCACGACGTGGTGCCAATGTACACGTGTTGCCTCTGGCAGGAGGAGCAGGCGGTCGGCTGCGAGACGTACCGATTCGAGCGCCGGCCGTCGCAGGACTGTATAGCTTACCAGGCGCCCGCGGTGGGCACCGTCTTTGGCGACCCGCACGTGATAACCTTCGACAATTTGGCGTACACGTTCAACGGCAAGGGCGAATTTGTCCTCGTGCGCGTCAACGACATCAAGGACAAGCTCGACGTCCAGGCGAGGTTCGAGCAACTGCCCGACAACGTGCACGGCGAGGTGCGCGCCACCCAGCTCACCGCCATCGCCGTCCAGGGCAACAACTCGGCCGTTATCGAGGTCCGGCTGAGGCCCCAGCACGCCCAGTGGCGCTACCGGCTCGACGTGTTCGCCAACAAGGAGCGGGTCTACTTTGACCGGACCTCCCTCAAATCGCAACATTTTGCCGGGGTGGTGGTCCACACGCCGAGCTACATACTCAATCAGAGCGAGGTCATCATTATGTTCGACACCGGCGCCGGGGTCGAGGTCATCGAGAACCAGGGCTTCATGACGACCAGGGTCTACCTACCCTGGACCTACATGGTAAGAAGTTTGATTGTACTATCAACGAGCAGAGGTTTTGTCTAACGATTGGATGCCTCGGAAGAACAAAACTAGGGGTTTGCTGGGCAACTGGAGCTACGACATCCTCGACGACCTCACCAACCCGGACGGTACAATAGCCAGGCTACCGAACATCAACGACTTTAGATCCGTCCACGAGGAGTTTGCCATCAATTGGCTGCTCGAGAGCGGGGAGGACCCGAGGAAGGGCGTCTCCCTGTTCAAGCACGAGTTCAGCCGGACGTCGAGCTACTACGCCAACAGGACCTTCGAGCCCGAGTGGCGCGTCGATCCCAGAGACTTTTTGCCCGCCAACAGGTAAGGCATTACATATATACTCTGTGCATCCATACAGTGCCTTTATTCAATGTAATGTTTTTTTTTTTTTTTTTTTTTTTTTTTTTTTTTATCGTTTAAAAAATTTTTCAAAAGCCTGATACAATTTTTTTTTTTTTTTTTTTTTCGACTCAAAGATTTCCCGGGAAACGCGACTGCCTACAAACGGTAGTAGTAAAAAAAAAAAGGGGGAGGGGAGAGTCATTCCGATCGCAGGTCACCTCCCTGGGATTCTTTTCTGCCTTGACTCGTCTCCTTTCGCGCGACACNTTTTTTTTTTTTTTTTTTTTTTTTTTTTTTTTTTTAGATCTTACGACGTGATTCGCGCCGAGGAGCTCTGCGGCGACGTTTATCAGTGCAAGTACGACTACGCGATGAGCTTGAACCGAGATCTCGCGCATTTCACGACCAACTACTTTGTCTCTTACACCACGATACGGGAAACAAACAGCAAGAGGAGTGAGTACATTTAACGCAGTCACCTGTGTATGCGTGTGTGTGGGTGGGTGTAAGTTGTACAATGATTTTCGTTGTTGTGATGCCGTGCAGCCGTGAGCTGCGGGATCCTTGAAACGCCGCGCTTCGGGCGCAAGAGCAACTTCCTCTTCACCCCGGGAACGAAGGTAACTTTCGAGTGCAATCAAAACTTTGTGCTCATCGGCGATCAGAGGCGCACTTGTTTACCAGAAGGTCGTTGGGATTTGTCCGAGAACGGTTACACGGAGTGCCTTCGTAAGTGTTTCCTCGACCCCTTTACCCTTGATTCAACCAACAGGTATTTATGTACTTCGTTGCGACGCAGCGTCCAATTCGATTTATGGCTTTGGCTGGTTTGGATGTTTTTTTTTTTTTTTTTTTTTTTTTTTTTTTTTTTTTTTTTTTTTTTTTTTTCTTTCAGTTTTTACCGTAAAAAAAAAACATATGTATATGTGTACGTATACATAAAAGGTATTGGTATAAGGAATGCTCGGTTGGCAACTCTGGATGTCTCCGAATCTTGAGGTGGCCCGTGGAAAGGGGGTTTTCCATTGAAAGGTTTCAAAAGCCATTCCAAAGTTTTGAGTTGGGGTGAGCGTTTCGTGTAAAATGCTGAAACGAAAAAGTATAATCGACACGCGTGTATATATTATATTTCATTTTGTACATTTAACGGCAGGTTGCGATGAGCTGAAAAAAAAAAAAAAAAAAAAACTCCCGAGAGTCGACGTTCGTTATGTTGAGCCAGAGTAAAAGTTACCGCGTCATTTGATTTTTCGAAAATCAACTCTTCTCGCGAACGTATTTTAAATGCGCCGTGAAGCAGAATTTTATTTCCCCGAGAGTAAAAAAAAGATCCAACTCAGTTTAATCGAAATTACATTCAGTGGGTACGCGTTTTTTATTTTTTTTATTTTTCTTCTTCTTCCAATGCCCGAGTGCTTCAAACAAATCAAATTGCAAGAGACTTTGCCGGAGCTGAGTGTTCAACGTTCAATCGTCGACTCGTTTCCGGGGACGCGGCGAAGCAGCTGCACCGCCGGTGATTTACCTCGCTGGAAATAACCCGCAAGTCTCAGGTGTCCAAATAAACGAAAAAAAAAAAAAAACAAAAACAAAAGGTGTTGCGTACGAGTGGCGCAAACAAAGAAACGGGGGATAATCGGCTCGCGCGGTGCGAAATCCGCTGTTAAAAACCTCGACCGCCAGCCAGTAGTAAAGTCGCGCAATAGTCAGACGCGCTGGCAGGCATGTGTTAAAATAGGAAGCGATACTTGGGAAGTTGGAACGAGATAGAGAAAAATAGGGGTGGGGGGGGGTTGTCGTTGATTTACGCGAAAGAAAGGCCAATCGTTTAATTACAAAACAAGAGTGCGGGTGGCTAGAGAAAGGGGGCAAAGGAAGGAGCTGCTACTCGATTATTTATCGCGCCACCATCACCGGTGCGCGTTGCAACTTATGTGTGTATATATACATGTATAGGTATAAGATACAGTTGGATCTTCAGAGAAGCGGCAAAAAGGCAGTGCCAAGGAAGAAGAAGTAACGGAGCGGGTCGGGCAAATAGCGCAACACGAGCAACATCGCGCTTGTGGGTGGATGAGTAGGGGGGGGGGAGGTGTTGGTGCGCGCGCGGGAGAGGAGCCACGAGAAAGGGAGCATAGCGGCGATCGATCGTCGGCGTCGGTGGTGTATAGCCGGCACCGCCACGCGCATCCCGGCCGCGCCACCTCGGCAACATGGCGCTCGCGACGCTCCAGCTCCGGTCTGGCGCCCCTCCCGCAACGACGACCCCTCGGTGACCGCGAGGACCACCACCTTTTGGACCATCAGCAACATCAGTAGTACGAATCTCTAGGAGTCAGCCCCTCGAGCGAGCACGTCTCGTCTGCTGCCAGCAGCCACGGTATCGTCGACCAACCCTCCACCAGCAGTATACTCACCAATGGTCCAGGTAAGCGTTGTACCGTGTAAACTCCACACCATACATTTTAAGTATAGCAGCAAAGAACCCGTAGCACACCGTAGCCTCGTACTACTCGTGTCCATCAGAGATATGGTCGCACCATCAGTAGTACAGTCGACGTTACGGCAGCCGGTGGACGGATATAATATGATGTAGCGTGTATATAGTGGTAGTACAATCCTCGGCACGTCGCTCCGTGTCCCTCCGCTTGGTGGCGCCCACGGTGTTGCTCGGCTTTGCGCGCTAGTTTTCGAAACCAACGGCCATACCCACGCGCTCGCATGGTGCAACTGTAATGTTTTCCCCCGAGTATACGTGTACCTTCGAGGGTGACTGCAACTTCTTGCGGTTCGTCCTCCGTCACTGCGTTCGGGCTTTACCTCCGCCTGTCGCGCAAACAATGCGCCGTTGCTCGTCGTTTCTGGCTTATTTACTCGCTCGCTCGTCCGCTTTTGCCCCCCCCCCCCCCACCCCAGCTCGCTACTCTCGGGGCGCTTTGTTCGAGGGAACTTTGCGACTTCTCAAATCTGACTACCGCGAAGATCAAAGTGACTCGTTTCTCCATCCATCTCTCCTACCCGTGAATTCTTGATAATGTATTTTCTCCCTCTCTCTCTCTCTCTTCTTTGCTAATTACCCACGAAACGAGGTCGTAACAGTCGGTCCCCGCGGCTTAGCTGCTTTTCGGATGCGAAAAGTTCAACTTGTTCGGAAACCCGTAAACTACGCCACGTCGCGGGCTACATATACATAGGCATACACGTACGTGCATGAAAGAGCGAGTGTAGCGAGGAGATTAGGAACGAAAAGTGCTTTTGAAATGACGCGGGGGGGGGAGAATTCGGCTCGAATAATTGCACAAAGGGGGAGAGAGAGAGAGAGAGAGAGTCGTGCGTCTAGTAACTACTTTGGGAGAAGGGTACGCGGAGAACGGAATAATCACTTTCGCGAGTAAATGTGCATAACAAGGGATATTATATTCACCTATGCGCAGGGGTGGGGAGTGGGTATACACCGTGTGGCCATCGTAGAGAGTTGGTTTCCTCGACGCGGGTTCGTTAACGAGAGCGGCCGTTCCGCTTCGACGCCGGAGCTATACATACGTACGAGGAAGCGCGAATATAACGGCTTTGAAGTGTCGGAGAGCTGTATACACGTAGGGTCAGAAATTCGTTGGCGCACGATGATTCACTTCTGGCGATCCCCCACTTTCGCACCCCTGATGTGCCGATGTATCCTTACTCGCCCTCCAGGATAACTCTTGATCCCGCGTTGTGTCCACTATATATATATATAATATACCTTTCAGCTGGACGACGTAGTTTGCTTTGTGGTGTACCGAGTTATTTTGAGCTTCGCTGAGCACAGGGGCACTCGTAACTACGAGGAAACGAGTTTGGCTCGCTCGAGTGTAGTCACCCTTTTTCTGGGGGGTATTGATTTTTTAATTTTTTTGCAATAAACGCATGCCTTTGTTTTCGGCACCATTGACGCGTTTTTCACGGATTACACAAGGACAGTTTTTTTTTGCAAGCTTATTTTCGTACATTGAAACTTACTGAGTACTTTTTGATCCACAACGAGCAGTAGAGTTTAACTTTTGGCGTCCGTGCAAAGTGCTCACTTCGCGTATGATCGCACAAATGAGGGCACTCAAAGTTAAAATCTTTGTACGTGTAGTACGTTGGGTTAAAAATTCGTTTCGCACAAATACCCAACTAGAACGACGATGCGCGTGTATCGCATACACTTTATAACCCGAGTAAAAATATATAAAGCCCTGCTTGTGGAAGACAAAAAAAAAAATGGGGCAACCAAACGGTCGGCAAAATTGTTTAAACGATCGTAGATGCAACTTTTTGTTCGCAAGAGTCGGAATGACAAGTGGAAAAATTAAAAAAACTAAAACGTTGGGAGTTCCAATGAAAAAAATGAAGATGGGCAATTAGAGTAGCGAGCGAAAAGTTGTAGGAGCTCGGGCCTAGAAAAAAAAAGGGACGCAAAAAATAAGGGTAAAGAGCAAGTGGGGGGTGGAATAAAAGAACGAGCGAGTCGTCGGCAAACCTCGCTAACGAGAGGCAAACCTGGTTAGGTATTCCCATACTCGCCTCTGTTGCCTCCACGTGTCATTTACCACCACCGCGAATTGCTTTGACGCTCTGCCACGGTCCCTCTTTCCTCTCTCCCCCACCCCGTTTAAACATACACTTTTTTTTGGTCCAACTGTCACCGCCGTGAAATCAAGTTTCGCTCCGAGCGCACACCGCACATATCGGCGAAGGTACATTTTTATTTTCCATCCCTGTATATATACGGTGTTCTTTGTGCCGTCGCGCTCCGCACCGAGCGAAAAAGTCCTTTCAGTCGGACGGTAGGTACGTCATATATCGCGAGCCGCTACAAGGGCGGGGGGCGATGAGTAGCGAGGAAATAAGATCGCGAGGTGCTGCCCCCGGTTCCCTTGAAATTCGCGGGGCTTTCAGCCGGGAAAAGCCGGGCCCTGGAAATTGCGTCCTAGGACGCGCTCGTGTGTACCGCGCCATAGTAGTCTCTTCTTAACGAATGGCATTCAGAGTCGTCTATACCGGGGAGTGACGGCCCCAAAGGACGGAAAATAAATTGAAAGGAGCAGCGAGGACCAAGGATAGGTGGCTTATACATTTTTATTCGCGCTGAAAAAGCCTACACCGAACAATTCACAAGCAGTGCGAGCGCGCGCGCGTGTGTGTACGTGTGGCGCATTTTTCGCGCGCGTGTCGAGTGATTAAGGATCCTCCCTCCTTTGGCAGCCGCTCGTTTTCCCCGGTATGTGGTAACCCTTAGGCTGCGAGCACTACTCTACTTTGGGAGCTCTATCTGGCGCTCCATCCATCTACTCCGCATCGCTATCTTGGCTCGGCCAAGCTGGGCGCTCCTTTCTCCCTCCCCCCCCTCTTCTTTTCACTTTTTCTTTTTTTTATCAAGCCCCGAGCTCTATACGCGCTGCCGTATTGTACCATATACATACCTGCCGCTACTATTACAACAACCAGCAACTCCGAAGCTGCTGAATACTCCATTGAGCGAGAGATGCTCGCTGCGATAGTAAACGAATCCAGCGGCCCCTCCATCCCCATTACCCACCCCACCCCCTTCCTTTTTTTTTTCGAGGCGCACCCACCAACGGCGACTTAAATGGGCATTTTCGCAAATCTCGACCTTTTTCGGCTCTTCGTTGGAAAAGCGTATATAGACGGGGACTCTATCTTTTTCTCGCTCTATATATAAACCGTGTGAATACGCGCGTCCCTCTGTATACACCCCCTAGAGCGCAGTGCTTCGTTATTTTTGGTTTAGCCGAGGCGTGGAAAGGCGATGACGAGCTGAGCCTTTTTTCCCCGTGGAACCACGACTCGGAGCTGGCGCCTTATTTGCCTATACGTGTATAAGTGTGTGTACACATTGCCAGGGTCTAATTACGCGCCGTCGCTGCTGATGTTGCCGAGCGTGGCAGTTGTCTATAAATTAAAAACAAGAAAATGATGTGCTCGCAGATGTATACTTTTTTTTTTCTCCCTTCGTCGCTGCTGCGTGCCGTTCACTTTTACTTTAATTTCGCCAATTCCCAGTACAGCCGATCCCTTCCCACTCTGTTTCTCGTTCTGCCGTTCCTCACCCCCCTCTTTTGTTTCAGCCGACCCTTTTATCTTTCTCTCTCTCTCTCTGGTTTTTTTTTTTAATTTTTGTGCAACGCTACCATGTTTCGTTATTATTTTTTCCAAATATATATATATGCGAGCGCTCGAACCATCTGGGCAACTAGTTGCTTCCGCGCGAGATTTTTCGAGAGCAAGTCGCCTCGGCCATCGTACATTGCAATCAGCTCGTCGTTCTTTCTTCGGCTTGAATTTCGTTTCCAGCTCTCATTTCTTACTGGCGTCTACATGATGCACCGACGAATAGCCCCCTCCCCCCCCCACTATGTGTACAGCGATTAGTCGTTTTTTTTGTTGTCCCATCCGATTGGAGCTGAAAGAAGAAGAAAAAAAGAACTTGACAAAGCTGGAAAACGTTCAGAGGGAAGCGTTTAAATGTGACGCTTTTTTTTCACCGTCCCCTTCGTCTTTTCAAGTTTTAATTATAAACGTCTTCGAAGGTGAGCTCGAGGCTTTTTATGTTCAGAAATTTTAACTCGCGCGCGAGTCTTTGAATAGTCGGCTCGAATACCTATCGATCAGTTTTAATTTTAACTCCGGGCTGCAGGAGCTGGAATATCTTTAAAAATTTGTGGGGGAGTTTTATGGCTCATTACAGATGAATTATTAGGTTTGGAATTACCTACGCATTTGTGAGTTTTTTTTTTTTTTTTTTTTTTCGTCAGACGTCATGTAATTTTACACTTGCTTTATGTGTAATGTAAAGGTGATTTTCCGTGCCGTCTAATTAAAAAATTATAGAGCACGTCGGTCAAACTCAAGAAATTGACCTTTGAATCAATAAGTGAGGAAATGTGCATTTAATAAATCGATTATAGTAATAAATCAGTACGTTGGAGACTTGGGCACAACTGTCTTATACATTATTTATTAATTTATTTATTTTTCTTTCTAAATAAAGTAAATTCTTCACGTTGAAATAACTTTTTCATTCGTCACTTTTCACAGTGCAATATTGAAAAAAAAATTTGCATGCAGCCCATTTTGTATATTAAAATTCATCGAAAAGTTTTTCATGAATCAAACGTACAATTACATTTTCAAACAAATTGACTTTCTTTTTAAAAAATTGTAATATTCCCCACGAGCATTGTTTTAACAAATAGTATTTGTATGTTTGTTTTTACAGGGCATAAAATACTCCCGTGCCCCAAGTCACAGATAGGTATATTAATATACCTTTGTTCTCTGCACGCGATCGATATTGTTAAAATACACGCCGACATTTTCACCCGCTGATGTCTATTTGGGTGATACTCCGCGAAAAGTATAGCTGATTAAATCTCCCCAGATTATACTCATCCCCCATTTCAATATGTAACACACGTGTGCGACGTATCGGCAACGCAATCCTATTCTCGTCTTCCAGCAACAAAAACTTGCCAGCGTCTCTGACACCCATCCATTACGTCTCCCCACATTTAGACCCATCAGCCGGTGTAACGTAACTAAATTTAATGTCGCTATGCACGTGGACGGGTTACAATGCATTGCAAGGAGCCACGAGCAAGTCACGCACGGCCGCGATGCTCAGACAAATTGTCGGAAGCACGTGTGATCGATCCGAGCCGAGTCAGCGGTTGCATGCGGAGGGCACCCTCTTGTGCCTCCTCCGTAATACATTATAACGCGGATGATCCATCTTGTCTCTCGTGTCATCTTTGTCTGCTATTGCACGGGTACGGCAAAATAAAAAAAAGCTCTCCCGGAGCTTTCAGCTCGATGCTTTCGTTCGATCGGCCAAATGACGTTACAAGTCGCATCGAGAGCCTCTTATTGTCATTATTATTTATCGTGCTCGAGCGACTCGGTGCAAAGTTGGAGATACCCGTCATACGTATCCACTTGTGTACGCCAGCGTCTGCAAATACACAAAGTATAACGCGAAAAAAAAAAAAAAAAAAAAAAAAAGCTGGATCCATCCATGCACGGAGGGGGTGTATCGTATGCGCGGAATATGCGCACATGTACAAAAGGTTGTCGATCGGACTTGGGCGCATATCGCGCATCAGCGAGCAAGCGACGTATTTCAAAGAGATTTGTTTAATGGAATATGAGAGAGCCGCGCAGTGGGACAAAAAAACGAGCCGAGCACCTACACCCCACCTATACACATATATACATATATATGTATGTACACACTTTTCTCTTTTGGAGCCGTTGTTGCTGCTGCTTTTGCAAGCGGCATCCGATATCCATTTTCTATAAAAGTCGGTCAAGGCTTTTCTTTCTTTCTTTCTTTTTTTTTACATCCATCTCTGCCTCTTGAAAACAGAGGGAAAACAGAAAGCTCGCATTTTATCGGATTCGTTGATGTGCCGCCTCAAACGAGATACAGCCTCCGTCTCTGCCCTCCTTTCCTCTCTTCCACGAAGCGGGTATACACATATATGTACACACGCAAGATATGAGCGCCGCGTACAAACGCTGCCGGGGCTCTATTGTTCGCCTGATGAGTCTCCAGGCCCGAGAGGACCTATATATATGTATACGTGTACACATCGGCTTATTGTCGCCTCAATTAAGCTCTCGCGGTGGCTAAGCCCCCGAGGTTTATGCTCCTTCTTTCCCGCGGTTGATTATACAGGGTTGCTTTTCGAGTAACAAGATGACGAGTGAAAACAAGCAAGATATGATTGAATAAAATCACTATTGCATTTACCATCACCCGCACGTTGTATAAATTATACGCTCCAGAACACGGTAAAAATATATATTACAGCGTCATAAATGTATAAACGAGTCGTGTAAATATTTTTTTTTCACCGCAAGGGGTGTTTCTACTCTGCGGTAGGTTTTATTGCCCCGTATTCGCGTGCAATGGTCGATGCACGAGAAACTGCGCAGAAGGAGAGAGTCAGGCGAGGGGTGTTAAACATAAAAGGCGCATGTGTTTCAGTTGGGTTGCCGACCCTGGAACCTCAGCCTCGTCAGCGTGATCGTCCTCGGGCTGACGAACATGCTGCTGACCTTCCTGCTCCTCCAATCGGAGAGCTGCGGCCGCTACCGGTTCCTCGTGGCCTCGGCTCCCGAGGACCGCACCCCCCCAGCTGCCATCGGCCGCCCCGTCGCCAAACAGCCATGCCCCGAGGACACCACGAGCACGGACGCCACCGGCCAAGAGGGGGAGGAGGACGAGGGGGACACCTACGGGGGAGAGCAGCTGCTGCAAAAGCTCGACGTGCGGCTCGGGCGGTGGGACTCGCGTCGATTGCTCCAAGCGTTCGACGCGGCCCTCGTGGGCACCCAATTCGCCGAGCTGTCGTCGAGGGCGCGCGTCTGCCTGGCCACCCAGAGCTCCCTCGAGAAGCTCGGCTCCCTCGTCCAGGTCGTCCACCAGTGGACCGGGCCCCTGAGCGTCGCCCTCTACGCCGCCGGGGACGAGGAGTTTGACCTCCTCCAGCGTTACCTCGCCTACCTGCGCCGATGCTACGAGCCCATCCGCCAACGCGTCAACTTCTCGCTCGCCGTGCCCCGTGGACGGCCCCTTCTTTTGCGCGGCAGTGGGGAACAACGGCAGGGGCCCCAGGACAGCCTCGATTGCCGGAGGCCCGAGGGCACGCTCGCCGAGCTCGTGCGCCGATTGTCGGCCGAGCAGTTGAGCTGGCGCTCGCGCAACCCCTACCCCCAGAACCACATGCGCAACTTGGCGCGCAAGAACTGCCAGAGCGAGTACGTGTTCCTGACGGACGTCGACATTGTGCCGAGCACCAACCTCAGCCGGCAACTCGAGGACTTTTTGGCCCAGCCGGAGCAGTCGCGGTGCGAGAGGTGCGCCTACGTCGTGCCGACCTACGAGCTGGACGCGCGCGTTCGCTTCCCCCAGAACAAGACGGAGCTCGCCAGGTTGGCGCGCAAAGGACTCGCCAGGCCATTTCACCAAAAGGTCTTCATCCACAACCAGTTTGCCACCAATTTCACCAGGTATAAGCAATGTGTACTCGTGGTGTTGGGCAACAGGCGAATAATTCGTTGGTTTGGCCACGGGGTGTGTAGGTGGATGCTCGACGTCGGTCCGGGCCATGCGAGCCACGAGAACGTGCGCACCGGGAGGGCGTACGTCAGCCACGAGGTGACCAACTTTGAGTTCCTCTACGAGCCGTTTTACGTGGCGAGGGACGTGGCGCCGCCGCACGACGAGCGATTCATGGGCTACGGGTACACGAGAAACACCCAGGTACGAATGATGGCTATGTACCTAATTTTACCAAATGGATAAAAAAAAAAAATAAAAAAAAAAAAAAACATATAGGGTTGGAGTGTTGAACGGAACACACATGTGTGTAGCCGTACAAAGCGCTAATAGGGACAATTGGACGAGCGAAAATAGACTCGAGGTGTGAAACGAGGGGAAGCATTTACCACGGGGATGGAGGAACGTGTGAATTCGGGGAAACAATGCATAATAATGAGAAGGAGCGCGTACACGGGGAGGGGGATAATTCTTGAGCGCGTATAACGCCCGTGGAATAGCAGCAGAGTCGGCATTCTCAAAAGGTATATCTAGGTATATACGGGCGCGCACCGGAATAGTCATACACGATGGAGACTGTATAACACAATGGCCCCGCATTCCCCGTTGCTCCGGGCATATCTCAATTTGCGCGCGGCGTTTCGCCAACGAGGCGGCATGTGTGCAATATATGTGTATATATATATATATGCCATATTGTACGTATAATATACGGATGCTTGTATGAATTAAGCTGCCTCGCAGCGATGTGATGCATTGTAAGAAGAGACAAGGTGAGTTGAAAGGTGTGTAAATGTTTTCAGGTTTACGAGATGTACGTCGCGGGTTACAAGTTCAAGGTGCTCTCGCCGACTTTCACGGTCCACTGGGGCCTGCAGACCCGGAAGAGCCGGCCGGCGTGGCGCGAGCGCCAAAACAGCCTCAACCGCAAGCACTTCGAGGTGTTCAAGAAGGAGGTGTTTGCCCGGTACACCCGCGACCCCCTCAAGATGCTCAAAAGCCACAACTGACCTCGGGTCCCGCGTTTCATAATATTATCTCCTCGGTTCGCCGACTCGGTCGACGCGTCGCTCGTCTGTTTGCGGATACGCGCGTCGCTCGACAAACTCGCCCAGTTCGCTCGGGCGCTGCTGATCGAGTACACCCACCATCGGAACTACGGGGCCTCGTTGCCTATAGTGGTTCTTTTTTGCGCCGCTACGGTGCGGCTCATTCTCACGTGATACGCGGCAGATGTACATATATTTAACACATAACGACATAAATCGTGCACGTGTAGTGTGGACAGAGTATGGACCTAATGAAATACATATTGTAGGGGTGGAAAGTGCGAGGCCAACGTTAATTATTTGACAATCAGACTATGTGCACGAGGGGAGGATACGGTCCAAGTTCTACATACGCGTAGAAACGTATACAAAAATGTTACGTGACTGGCTTTGTAAGCTCACTGTTTTTTTTTTTTATAATGCTGGAATTGACGTAGTTTTTTACAGGTCGTTTACGGTATATGGACACGGTGAGCAAAGTTTTTTCTTTTCTGACATTGTTTAGTCGAGCTTGTAGATTGATGAAAAAAAAAAAAAACTGTGGATTTTGATTTAGATGTATAGGTGCCGATCAAGTGTAGTCGTGGTGTGATTTTTTGTAAGTATTTGTACATATTGCATGGGGTTAACGCGTGAAAAGTGTGGTAGAAAAATTAACACGTAACCGAAGTAATCACAAAACTGACTGATGTAATAAAAACTTTGGTCGTCGTGTACACGAATTTTTGTACATTCGACCCATATTTACAGCAGCGGGTGAAATTAAATTAATATACTCGAAAAAATTTGCACGAGGCGTTCATTTCACGATGTAATTATTCATGAATTACTTTAATTGGACGTAGAATGGATATTCATCTCCGTAATGTATAATAACCTATGCATTAATTGTAAGAATTTCGTGGACGCGTACGTGATGGCAGAGCGTAGGTACAACGCTCGGGGTAAAGTTAATCACATAGGAGAGAAAGAGATGGGGAGGCATAACGTATATAAAAACAAAACAAAAAAATTGTACAATTCGTGAGACAAATAAAGATAAGATTTGTATAAATTTGTACATTCAAATATTTTTTCCCACCCATACTTAATATTAAAACACAAAGCAGTCGCTTGTCAAAGCTACGCAACCCACAACGGAACCAGGATCTGCGCGCACAATAAGTGGACAGGCCGCAGGTGGCGCGCAATTTATATTGCCGGGAGCTAGTTGTCCCTACATGTATATATGTAGGTACGTAAAAGCTATTCCTCCACAGGCAGCAGCTAATAGCACCGGTACCTCCACGTATGTATATGGTACCAGAGGACATGGGCCGTGGTGTGGTACAAGCCACCAGTTTCGACGCGGTTTAATTTCCTCCTGCGTTGCAGCAGATGCGCGGGCCCACGTACATAGGCTCCTCGACTCCTTCCGTCCAAAATAAAGCGAGAAGAATAAAGAGAAGAGAAATGGACGGACGGACGGGCAAAGGTGAGGCTGAACGATTGTCCGGCGAAGCAGTGTAGACTATATTTACTGGCAATTGGGTAAGCACGTATACATACTTATACAACGTGACGCGTCATGAAACGTAACGTGCGTGCAACTAACGGAGCTTGCAAGCTCGCCTGCCGCCACCCACTCATGTATACATAGAGGTACCCTATACACGCGACGCGCCGTCCGACTGAATTATTACATTCCGTTGAGCTCTGTGACTATCTCCCTCTGCCATCTTTTACCTGTCCCCCTCTTTTCTTTCTCCTCCGCTCCGATGTTTCCGAGCTTCGTTAACGCCTCTTCCTCTATTTTGCACGGAATACTCCCACCCCCTTTTTTTTTCCTTTTCCTTATCCCTCGGCCGATCCAACGTTCCGTGCTTTTCTCCCACCCTCCATCCACCTCTTTTGCACTGGCCTATATTTTATTTTTTTCTCCTACCTGTCCATCCAACCCCGAAACGTACAAAAATAACAAAATCCCAGCTCGGGCGGATATATTCTCGTTTCCAACTCTTCCCGATTCCACGACCCCTCTCCTCCTTGTTATCATATTTTCGCTCGTTCCACCCCCGTATGATCATCCTTTTTTCTCCCATCCATGTACCTACCCAGCTCCAAACGTAAAAATGTGGCATTCAATTGCAACTATATATAGCTTGCAGAAGCGAACCTCGTAGGCAACGTCACGAAATTTCCTCCCTATGTACCCGCCACGTGCAGTTAACTTTCTCCTCCCCGATGTACCAACGCAACGCGTGGGAGGAAATACTTTTTTTCCGCGCATACATATATATGTATATATATACGTATAGCAATAAAACTTGTCCCGCGCGGGACGCTTGTATACGGATATAGAATACGTATGGGGGAGGAAAGCTTGGCTCCTTTTGTTGTATATTTGCATGGAACGCGTATAGCTGAGAAGTTGCCCCGCTCGAGGATATGGTTCTCGCGTCGAGCAACTTTTGCCTCCGCGACAGAGCCTATGTACGCTGCATAATGCATACACATATAACATAATGTTGTGCGTGTACGAGCTTGCACATGTATATTCATCCATACTATACGGTATATATTATTATTTTCGGTTTTTGCCCTATATCGCGTGATCCTACGGTAAAATTGAGCATAAGCTACATTGTACCCGCTTCGGGTCGTATTAGCCTTTCGTCTCAAATATTTGCTCGGTACTTTCTCGCCGTCGTCTGTGTGTGCTGCGTGTGTGTTACACCGGGTACAACTACGTGCGGGTAATCAGAGAACGTGTGTGTACATATATACGTAAAGTGCCGGGCAACTTGATTTTTCCGCGACTCGGCGAACTGTAATTACGTGAGAAAAAGCGGGCGGTGTATGTAAAGGGGGTGCAATGACGCGGGACGCGCTCGCGTCAGCTGAATGTTTAACGAGGAGAGCTTTTGCCTCGTGCATTTTTCACATTCATCGGACATTAGCGCACCGGCTCTACACACATACGTATCGGACTATAACGAGAGAGCCCCGTGCATTATGTATATACTCCGCACACCTGTATATTTATATACACGCCGTATTGTATACGGAAGTGAAGAGTAGACATACATGTATGTACCGAGCTACCGCTTCGAGGGGTATATATATACAGTGGTATTACGGTAGTTGTGCGAGGGTGAGTTTATAACGGCAAAGGTGGTGCATGGTGTAGGTACAGCAGGAGAGCAGCTAACTCGATGGATTATGCGGCTAATTTCTAAAGTGCTCGAGAGCGAGGGATGCGCGAGAACGTGCCACGGATTCCGCCTACCCCGTAAACCCGCGTACAACCTTTCCCGTGGCGACCCTAATTTATGCGACCCTCCCACCACCACCCCTTTCGTGCCCCTTCTGTATGCCGCGTCGCTGATGTGCCTTATTACTGATTTTCGCGATGAATTCGCTAATGCCCTTGCACATATATCCACGAAGCGTGACATTTGTTCATTTAACCGAGCGCGCCCAAGAATTTCCAATCGATAGCATGCCTACCCTCCATCTCCCCAATAAATCCGGCTTTCGTTTCATCATCAATGCAGCCCTTATTGATATACTTGACACCGCTTGCTCCCTTAAAAAATTCATCATCGCCCCGCGTTTATACGCGTGCATATTGACTCTAATATTAATTCATACATATATAAAAATATATACATGTACCCCCCTCCCCCTGTAATATCCTTCGTAAACGATTCCCGGTGCAAATCGATATCCCACGTCCTTTTAACCATCTCGTTATCGGCTGGAGTCCGATATTGGCACGTTATAACCATGGCAGTGTAGGGGGTGGGGGTGAGGGGGTGAAAAAACCAATGCCAGCAGAGCTTCCCGCGCAGCAAATAAAAAGCGTGCCAAGCGGAGTGGAAAAACACCGGTGCAAATATTATACGTATATAATATATCGGGGCACCTTGCCAAGAGACAATACATATATATATATATACACGCGCCGGGGGGTGCAGGTAACTTTTGTTGCTCACTCGTACAAGCTGCTCCCACAATATGCCAGTACGAGGTACGTGTGCAGCCTCCCCTTTTAACATTGTGCCCCCCTCCCCCGCCGTCCAACGATAACTTTTCTTTTCGCACTCCCCGGCTCCTTAAATAACACGTGCGCATTTGCGAATCCAACGCTCATGTACAAAAGTTGCACCCACGCGATAAAACCATCGCCGCGTGAATATATGTAAAACATCGCCAAGTGGCCCCTCTGGGATGCTTTAATCGCCAATTTCATGTACAACCCACGAATATATTGTAATTATAACGCGGGGTAGCGTGAGGGGGGGAAAGGGGGTCACGGTTAATTTCGAAAAGCTCCCTCTCGTCTCCGTAATTTTATTACGTCGTGTGTTGACATTGTCACATTACGCAGTATACATCGGCGTTTGCGGCGATAAATGTCGTGAAAAACATTAATTTCAGTTATAAAGTGCGTATAACGTGAAATTAACGGGGCCGCGTGGCAAAGATCGGCTGGCAGGCGTTTGGCAAATATTTATACGAACAGGTACATGAACACATGAAGTACGGTGTACTTGAACGGCAGAGCTAATATTATATTGTATGAAATACACGAGTGTATAATATTACCTCGAAAAAGGACCTTAAAGTGCGGCGCACACGCGGAAAACGGGTAATTATCATTACAACGTGTCAGAAACCATTGGCACACGAAAGATAGGTATAGCCTTCGAAATGTAATGAGAGTTCCAAGGCAGGAGGAGCAGAGGGGGGAGGGGGCTGTATCAAAACGACACGATCAAAGTTGGAAAAAAACCACTCGTATTTTCTGACAAGCTCCAACAGACCACCAGGGTCAAGTGTTAAAGGGACAAGAGGGAGCGAGAGAGAAAGAGTGTTTACAGGGGTAAGCGAGGCGGCACAAAATAAAGGAAGGATGGGATTTATGGTCGAGATTTATGACCCGTGATGTCGAGCGCGGCCACCGTATATACGTATAAACATATATATATATATAATCGTGGGGGATAGTGCGTATGCGCGTAGAACTAAATGGGCCCGAAAGAGGCAGGCGCGCGGAAACGTAAGATAGCTGATGCTGTAATATTATTGCTCGGTTGGACGGGAGTTTTCAAAAATCACGAAGCTAAGGTGCACGTAGATACCAGAAATGGTGGGTGGAGAGGAAAAAGCTTCTAAGGGGGAGGAATTGTCCCTGGAATGTCCCCCGCTCGAGCACGCGCGAGCCTACGCGAATTCCAAAGCGACGTATACGGGGGCAGGGTCCCCCTGCCGGGTTGGAGTCCCGACAAGCCCCGGCTACCGTCAGACTTTTCGAATAAACTTTTAATACCAAATTCCTCGCGTCGCCGGTCTACGAGAGCGCACGAACGAAGCTGCTCCCTCGGCGCGCCCACGATTTAGGTCTGCCGGCTCACTTTCTTCTTCTTTCACCTCTGGAATTCCAATGGCTCCGGAGCGAATTAAACGGCTATGCGAAATTAACTAGCCCCCGGGTGTTGAGCCGCCACTCCGCCGTACACACGCCATTACTTGTACCCTAGCGCCGGGGCACAATGTACGAGGAGATAAGGGGGTAAATCGTAACCGAGTGTCGCGCTTAATCGAGGGAGGACACCGCCCCCGCGCTCTTTGGCGGGAAGCAAAGGCCATCGGTCGTAGTACGGCGAGCCGATAAGGCCGGATCGGAAAAATTGGCAATTTCGAGAGTGTAGCGCGAGTTATGTATTGCCGGGGTCCCCAGAGGGGTCAAGAGCCGGCCTTATCGAATTTCCGGTAACCCCCCCCACTCTCCCCCCTTCGTTTGGCTTGTTTGCTCGTTCCATCCGTGCGTGTTGTCTATATAATATATAACCGCGGCGCGCTCCTCGGTGTTATTCAACTTTCGTAGTTCGGATAAACAATTATCGCGCTGCCCCTCCTGTATACACCCCCTGGTGCATCGGGGCTGCTGATGCCG
The DNA here is from genome assembly GCF_000648655.2 of Copidosoma floridanum. The sequence continues at coordinate 356,874 of NW_019379593.1, forward strand.
GAGGTATAACTGCCCGGCAAAGCACAAAAACAACAAATAGTAAGCGCACTCGGGGGAAATAGGTCGCGCGCGTGTGTGTGTGTGTGTTGACGCGTCACGGCAAGTTAAAAATTGACCGACCCCCACCGTACCGTGTACGTGTATAGTAACCATTTGCTAACTCGTCCGCTCGTCTACAAGTGCAACGAACAACCTTTCGGTAAACATCGCAGGTATATTTATACGTTCCGGGGCTGCGCACTGGCTTACGGTAACGAAACCGTGGCTATAATCCATCGGAATTGCAGCGCATTTGGGAATTCGTTAGGAGAGAGGGTTCCACTCGGGAGGGAAATCCATCCATCACGAATTCACCGAGAGAGAAACTCGTCGAGGAAATTACTTACCTTTGTGTACTTTATACGTACGAATATGTATATATATATATATATATATATATATATATATATGTATGCATCTACCTGCAGAATCCCTTCTCTTTTATTCAAAGTTCATTTGTTTACGCCTCCTTATTTACGAAGCCCCCCGAATCCACGACTCGTTCCCTGCTCTATCTGTATACACGAGGGCTTCTTATTGTTTTTGTACTCTCAGCTACAAATAAATACGCGCGTGTAACATCCTCGTGCGAGAGTTACACAGAGAGCGTATATAAATACTCATTCGTTTGCTCGCACGGGGAGAGATAACACGCGCAAGAAGGGGTTTATGACAACGTAATGGAAAAGGGGGAAGGGGGTTGCGAGTGAGCTGCATTTTAGAGGGTTATCGGTACTTGGACGTGGAAAGGAAGGAAAAAGTTGGCTGATTGATGATGAAAAAAAAAAAAAAAAAAAAAAAAAAAAAAAAAAAAAAAAAAAACGAATTTTTCGGAAGAAACAATGAACAAGTAGCTCGAGGAGCAACAGCTTGGAGCTTTACGAGGAGCTGCGGGAAAGAAAGCCGGACAGGGAAGGAAAAGGAGGAAAGTATGAGAACACGAAAGAAGATGAATGAAGGCTAGTCGAGCTGGCGTGCGAATGAAGTGGCTCGGCTATATATATATACGCTTGCCTTCACACTCGTTTCCGCACGTGTGTGCTATACATGTATACCTGGACCTTAAGATCAGGAGTACCGAGAGTAGGTATTACCTACCCTAAAGCTCTCCTCCTCCTCCTCCTCCTGCACGTATGTGCCTTGGCTCCCCCCCGGAGAGGACTCGACTCTCAAATGCCAGGAGAGTTTGTCTCGAGCTGTATACGTGCACGCGTACGTGTGTACACAGTCGTGGCGCGATTAAGCCAAGCCGCATCCAAGTCTGGTGGGTAGTCGTGGCCGCCAAATGACCCTGGCAAACTGTACTAGCTCGCCCTCGATGATTCCGCGCTGCGTGTACACGCGCGACCTCTCACCCCAGCGATTTTCCGTACTTACGTATAATGTATCTTTGATTTGCGGGGCCATGATGAAAATTCATTTTTTTTTTTTCATTTTTCATTTTTCATTTTTCCTCTCCCAAGGATTTTATTTGCATTAAATGACGAGGCTGTATTTCGTTTGGAAGAGATTGATTGGAAAATATAATCGATCGAGCGGAAATTGGCTCTGCAGGGGCTAGTTTTAATATCGGCCAGAGAGATGGATATTTTCGCATAGGACCAAAATAACAAAATTAATGAGGAAGCTCAAGCGATTGGACGATGAGAGGAGGGGACGGGGGGAAGGGAAATCGATGAGGCCCTTCGTAATTACATCTTTGTATTAATTTTGCATTGTTTATTACTGTGACGGCGAAACATGTAGTTCATTGTGATACTGTTGACGTTGAATAAACATTTTGACATGGAAATGAATGAAAAAAAAAACAAGAAATTATTTTGCTAAAAAAGTAATTACCAGCTCTTGCCGTTGTAGCAAAATATCCACCCACCGAACAATTAACGTTATTTGTATGTGCTTGTCGTAGCCGAATCAACGAGGCGTGAGCGAGAGGGACGATTCCGGCTTGAAAAATTAATTAATCCGATTAAGCCGCGCGAACGAATAGGCAAACAAAACGAACATACTCGACGCGAAATTAAATAAGGAAGTGACCATTGCACTTGGAGAGGGGGGGGGAGGGGTGTCGCAGACGATAGGTATATATAGGCATCAGGTCACACGCTCGAGTGACCGATGTTGCAGCAGCTGCTGACGCGCGCACGACTGCGCTTTTATAAATTTATGTGTTTGTCGAGCCCTCCTATCCCTTTCCCACACGCGCGCGCCCTACACGTATTACCGGTACACCCAGGGACCTCATTTGCATTTTAATTGGTCGTTAGCGCACGTATAAATATTGCAGCGAAAACTCTCGTTGTCGCGCGCTCTCACTCTCATTCGTCAGCTGGATGCATGATTTCCCGTTGAACAACGCGCGCAACTCGAGAGGGGTGGAGGAAAAAAAATTCACAGACACAGGCCGAGGATAATAAAATTGATGCAAAGGGCACACAGCACTTTAGCATGAAAATTATTAAATAAAACCATGTCATGTAAAACTGAGTTAACAATTATTTTTGTCTTAATTTTTATTAATTTCGACGCGAGTGGGAAAACAAAACATGTTAAAAACTGGCAAAATAACGCTTATTTGATTAAGCAACTCCATTGCAGTATATATTTATAAAAAAACAAAAGAAAAAAAAAACGCTATCCAAAACGCAGGCGGTTTCGTCTCGTGCTCCCTAGCGTCGGAAAATATGACGAAACGAAATAAAATTGTAGATCCGAGGGAAGGAAGCGAGCGATATTTTCACGTCGAGTTTATTTTATTTTCCGCGAGTTATGCACACACACACACACGTGCGGGCAAAAGAGCTGCAGGGCGTAGAGAGAGAGAGAGAGCTGGTGGCGAGGGGGATGAGAAAAACGAGCCCAGGGCTTTCGCGTCGCAGAGGAGGGCCGCTGCTTTGTCTCTACTAAATCAAAATTGGCCTTCCGCCCCCCCCCTCCCAGCCCCCTTGAAAATGGGGAGTATCAGTCACGCCGGTGTAATATATAGTGCATAATGTGTAAGCCCGTCGGGTTTTCCCTACCGGAGAGAGGGACAGGATGCCGATCATTTGTCACGGCAAATGAAAAGTACGTGAGGAGAGGGAAATTTTACTAATGGACGGCGAATTCAAAGTCATCGCGGCCCCGTCATCTTTTGCCAAGCTGTACATGTAGGCCCTCGTATATTTTTTCCCGGGGTTGCCGAGACAGAGAGAGAGAGGGAAAATAGGTGCAGGAGCTGTACATAGCGCACACCGAGAGGCTGAATCTTCATGAAAGTTCAGTGACTGGCGGCCGACGGCTCTTAGTAATCTTAACTAATGTCACTATCATTCACGAGGGCGCCTCCCCCCCCTCCCAAGTTTTCCTCTCGTTGGATGCAACTCCTTGCGCTTTTTACACGTTCTTTTTTCTCTCTCTCTTCGTTGGCCGGCTAGCGCGAGAATGGAGTTGCAAATTGGAAATTTGTTACCAGCTCCTCTTTCGTGTAAGGAGTGGCGACAATGCCAGCAGCGGCGGCCCCGACGCACCTTAATAATGCTTTTAAATTTTCATTAGCTACCGAGAAATGTCTGTCTTCTTGGCAAGAAAGCCAGAGCTCCGGAGATGAGGTGGTCGCAAGGAAGCAGAGTGGGGTGGGGGTGGAAAGGAATGGAAAAAGCTCACCATACACATGTACTTCGTGTACATGCATATACACACACAAGCGTATATATATACACCTACTCGCGCAAGGGAGCCGAGTCTACTCATCGCGACCTTTTAATCTCGTTTCGCGACATCAATTCAACATTATAGCTTTCTCCCTCTGTATTTTTCTCCCGTTCCCGGCCGAGAGCTCATAATATTAATTTCTTATCTCAGCTTTGCGGAACGCGCTATTCACGCAACTTTTCATCATCCGAAATGGCCCCGACAAAAGATTGAAACTTTTCGTGGATCTGTTTTTGTTTTTCTTCCTTTCTATTAATCCCAACCCCCAACCACCCCCCCTGTTATGGGAGAGAGACCCTATTAATCTTCCAGTGTTACTTCTCTCTTTGAATTTTTATAACAAAGTTTACCGATGCCTCGGCAAAGTTCCTTTTTCCTCTCGGTATAATGTCAATTTACCCGAGTGTGCACAAACAATCGGCGTTTATGTACCCATCCCCGAAAAAACTTTTATCCGGCATAAAAAAATGAACAACGCAAAAAGCCCCCCCCCCTGTTTATTCTGATAAAAGTTTCACGAGGATGGAACAATATGATTTAAAGCAAGGAAGGGAGGGAGGGGGAAAAAAATGATATGGTTAGCGAGAAAGTACAAGTTATTCCGTGTATTATACGCAAGTAAAGTAACGTGGGGAGGGGGGCAAATGATAACGCGCTAAATAATATCACGTTTCTCGCGCGAAAGTGTACACGATGATACGCAAAGAGAGGGGTGGGTGGGTGGGGGGGAAGTAAGACAGGCTACGGCAGAGGGGTATTCGTACGTGTGGGCGTGCAATATAATGTAATAACGTAAGCAGAAACCCGCGTGAGGGTACAGTGAACTCGGAGCTGGCGGTGCAGCTTATTAAGGGAAACTTCCGTGCTGGCACACATAAACGCTCAAGCAGCCAACCACGCGCACACACATACATACACACACAATACAAACAAGGGGGGGGGGAGACACATAATTGCACACACAGCCTCTGTAATAGCCTCTCGCGAGCTCGAACCCCACAGCTATACCTGTACACTTACACGGCGGTGGGTGGGTGGATCGTCGTCGCGCAATAGGCATATCCCTGCAACGCGCACGAGAGCACCTGCTGCCGATGTGGTTCCGAGCGCCGCGCACCAAGTACCTACTCATATCCCCGGGTCAAATCACTTCTCTCCTCGGTTGTTACGATGCGTTTCCACACGCCCTCCTCCTCCAGCTTCAACTAATGAACTCCTACTCCCGTCCCCCTCCCTCTTTGGCTTTTCTCGCCTGCTCGGGCGTGCTCTTTTATCCACCCGAGGACGCTAACCACTTTCAGGTAGACGCTCGGGTTCTCGTAGGCGCACCCGTAACTCCACGACGTCAGACCTGCACCAGAACAATGTTACCTTGAATGACTGAAAAAAAAAAAAGAGAAAAAAAAGAGAAAAATCGGCCTTACCGATCAGATTGTTCTTGTAGACGGCCGGCGAGCCCGAGTCCCCGACGCAAGGCCCAAAGCCCTCGGTGAAGGTGCAAAACATATGCTCCGTCACCGCATTCGAGCCGTAGATGGATTGGCACTCGGTGCGCGGGATCATCTCGACGCTGCTCGCGAGCAGCTTGTCCGACATTGGGCCCAACAGCTGAAACGCCGAGGATTTATCTATACGGACGATTTTTTCGATACAACGATGAGTAATACCTTGGACGCTCCCCAGCCGGCGATCGTTAAATTCGTGCGTGGCACGTTGCAGCTCTTTGGCAGATTTATCGGTCCGGTGGTCTGGTCGAACGTGATTTTGGTCCTCAGCTGAAGTTGTATGGTGCAGGTTTATTACGAGGTGATGATACATTTATACAAAAAAGGGATCCAAAATGGAGATGAAAAGTGACCTTTAACAGAGCGACGTCGTAGTCGCGAGTGAGCTCGTCGAAATTCGGGTGAACGAGGACTTGTTCCACCTTGTGGATCGCTCCGTTCTTGTAGTACTCGGATGATCCGACTCTCACGTGGAAATGGTCGACCGAACGACTGAAATAGCTCATATATATGGGTATATATTTTTTTTGCGTGGATGAGTTTATTGGTGGGAAAATTGAATTGAGACTCACGCTTGAGAGCACTGGGCCGAAGTGATGACCCATCGGTCGCTGATGATGCTACCGCAGCAAAAGTGATCGTAGTCGTGTCCGAAGAACGTACCGTTGTACTGCAGGGATACCTTTTGAGATTTTATTTATTTATTTATTTATGTTTTTCTTTTGTTAAAATGTTTTACACTTTTAGACTGTGATGCTCTTTTCTCTTTGATAAACAGAATTGAAAAAAAAAGAAAAGCAATAACAAAGGGAACAGCATCGCTGTCCTCGTTAAAGTGAACATGTACACAAGCGTGTACAAACAGAAAGAGGGGGAGGGGAGCTCGTTAATTTCTTTTGTTTGTGTTGAAAAAAAAAATAAATAAAAAAAANTAAGAAAATTAAAAAAAACAAAAACTTTTTGAATATATCTTAAGCTTGAATTTAGTATTCTTGGGTGTTTAATTATTAATAATTAAAACTTCTCAACTCATAAGAAAGTATCAGAATAATATTTTGTGATTATTTACATAATTATTGTGATACTTTATTCGAAAATATGGCTTGTGATAGATATAGTTAATGTAAATAATACGCTAATGAGAGTAATATGAAAAATAAAAAAAATTTTGTTTCACAAGTCACCATGTAAGGGAACTCCTTGATGTCCACGGGCTCTCCGTTGATGATTTTCCACGTGGACTTTGAGTCGAGCGACGCATCCCCGATTCCGTAACAGCGGCAAATCGTCCACCCACGCGCGAACAACCAAACCAATATCGGCAGCAACATGATGAGTTACCGAGTGCTCTTGTGTGCATGTTTGTCCGAAGAAAAGTTGTTTATATAGGCGAGAGGGGAAAAACCCTCCCAATGCGAAGCGACGCGTTTCACAATGGATTTTCACTGTGAATCATTCGTGCGGTAGTAAACTCACGTGTTTTTATTTTTCTCTTCATGCGCGGTCGCGTCTTATCGATCATGTTATTGTTATTTATGGACTTTTTCTTCTTACAGGTGACGCTGTTTCCTATCACAGTGCGCACTTTGAACAAAAAGCTTCAAATACGAGTTACTCCACCACAGTCCTCGTTAAAAAAAAAAAAAAAAAAAAAAAAAAGTGTTAAATATTATCTGGATACCATAGCTGGTTGTTACCATCGTCTTCAATACAACGTCTATTCGTTTTCGCAGATTTTGCACGGTAAAATAGTTTGCATGAAGTATATAGTCGTAAGGAGGAGGAGGAGGAGGACTCTGCAGATAGACGTCTCTGCATTAATGTTTTTATAAACATAACTATAAATATGCAAATGGTGGTGTCCGGTGGTGTCGCTGGCATAAATTATGCATTGAAATATGCCAAGCGCCATAAAACGCATCGATAATGGAGAGAGAGAGAGTACATATAGCGTACAGTGGAGGCGGGGAGCGAGAAGAAACCGAGTGGGAGAGGCATTCGCACTTCTGGCGAGTGGAGCTGCGCTGCTTCTGGCTGGCTCGTGCTTTTTACAAATATTCCGAGAGCCCAGCTATATATACGTATCAACCAGAGGGTGGAGACGAGCCGGGGGTTGTATACATATATATATACGTAGGTAACAAAAAAAAAAAAAAAAAAAAAAAAAAAAAAAAAAAAAAAAAAAAAAAAAAAAAAACGAATTTTTCGGAAGAAACAATGAACAAGTAGCTCGAGGAGCAACAGCTTGGAGCTTTACGAGGAGCTGCGGGAAAGAAAGCCGGACAGGGAAGGAAAAGGAGGAAAGTATGAGAACANGGTGGGTAGGGGGGCAATGGCCCATTAGCATATAAATCCGATGGTCAACTAGGGCGCCACTGCTAAAATAATCATTTGCATAATCAGCGAGGGGCTACGTCCGCGGCGCTAGGACGAACTTTCATGCATTTTTCAGACGATGCCGTTGTATTAATACGTAATCCGGCAAAGCGATCCCACCCACCCGCCGCACCTCCTTTTTCCTCTCGCGTCAACACGTGAATCCTCGTCAGGGACGATCGTCCCCTCCTCCGATAGAGTATACACTTGTACGAGTGGTACGCGAGACGACTGAAAATTCACGCGCGTATAGATTCGGAGGTGATGTCGATGAACCCGATAAGATAACAATCACCACGGCCGCCGAGCGATGATTTTGTAAAGTTGCGCAGTTTTTCCCCTCCTCCTTGTTTATCCAACGCCAGCCAGCGATAAGGGTCACATTGTATTATGCGGGAGGGTGGAGGATGAGCGGGGGGGGGGGGTAAACGGCGTCATGAAATTTCATTAGGTGGAGGCAGCCCGTGAGCTCTAAGCATCGATCAAACGTGTCAGTCGGCCTCTCGTCGTCGGCGTTGCTCAACTTTAGGGAACTCGATCGAGTAATTGGAAAATTATGCTAATTGACAGGCTGCACCGGAGCACACCCCCCGCGCCGCGAGACAAGCTATATACAGGTGTACATATATATTATACGACGTGTATGCTTATCGAGGAAAGAGAGCAGCTACGTATGAATGTGTGGTGGTACGAGTTTACAACGAGTTCATCACCGCTAATCGCTCGCCGTCTTCGTCATCGATGCGCACAATACACATTAAACTATATATACGCGCGTGTATCGGACGGGCCGTTTCGCAATTGAATGCGCAACGTTTTACCTCTGGCTTAAATTATATATTATACACTCGTCATTCTCGATAACTCGTGTACGTCTATCATGCTTTTGTACAATAAAATAACCATTTGGGTAAGAATCGATCGTATGTACTAGTGCACTTTTTGCCCCGTAGGCACGGATTTATAAAAATTCGAGTATACACAGAGTTACAAGAGAAAGGCCGCCGTCAAATATACCTTGCACGTATAGGTACATGCAAAATTGCAGGTGCAAAGAGTAGGTACACGTAATAGCGATGCAGCGCTCGAGTAAGTATCGAGGACAGCACGTTATAGTAAAGCAGAGAGAGTTGCCGTTTATGACTATACACGGAAATAAATAGCAGCACATTATAATAATGCGGGTAATAATATAATATACAAATGATAACAGCAACGATATAATTTATTAAAGCCCGTGGCAGCTGCCAGCCGATTGTGGGATAGTCTTTACATGTAAGTATATATATGGGCACGCCACTGTGCTCTCGGTACTTATATAGCATTACACCGGAGAAGAGCCGAAACGATGGTAATTACAAAGTTTGCAGGGGGGTAGGGGGAAGACTGTGCATGCTGTTGCATTCAGGTAGCCTAAGACCCATACTCGTGCTTTGCCGCATACACTGCATACACCATGATGTTGGGGCGCATCAGGAATACATGAAACGGCCAAAGTGTGGCATAGAGCCGGTGCACGTATACCGCGTCCTAATACATATATATATTTTTTTATATTATAGTGCTCTACGTCCGGCTCGTTTTTAATAAGGGCACTACTATGGGCACTTAGCACTTGGGAAAGGGACAAGGAAAGGGATGGGAGGCCCCCCATTACAGGGAGGGGGGGTAGGGGAAATTAGGCAATTTTTGCTGCCTAAACCCTCCTCGAGGAGCATTGCGTGGTGAAAAAGCACATGTGAAAAATCACAGAGGTATACTTGCCCGAAAATGTCGCACTGGCCGGGAATCGAACCACGGTCTCCCGCGTGCAAATCCACGACCTAGCCGACCGAGCCACCGCGCACTCCCATATATATGTATACCTCTGTGTGTGTGTGTGTGTCTACTATTAACGCGAACGAGGGCTGCAACTCCTCAAACGGAGATTACAACGAATCTCTCTCTATGAGGCGATTGCAAGCCTCTCTCTCGGATAATCTCGGCATCCTCCTCCTCCTCCTCTCATCCAGTCCGGGCTAATATGCGCCTAATCTGTCGGCTGGTAGGCGGTGGTAGCTCCAACAGATTGCCGATCCCTCGCATCCTCGATTAATAATCCACGTCGCCAGTTTATTAATTCTCGCGTGCAGTTACGCTGAAGCCCGGGTCTTCCATCAACCCTTACATGTATGTACCTTGTATGCGCGCAATCTGATCCTTTCTCCATCTACGTAAATTGCTTTGTACCATTGACGTGCAAGACGAATCGATGGACAATTAAAAAACAGCTTGACGATTTGATGTGACCGGCAAGGGGGTGCAATTTGAGACAAACATAATTATAGGTCAGCCGATCTATCGAAACGAGGTGCGCTCGGGGTAGATCGTATGATTAAAAGCTCCCTCTCACTCGGTTCGTTTATTTACACGGGGACTTTCGAACGGTGTATCGATCGTTTGGTTTATTTATTATTCGCTTAAATTTCAACCGTATACAATACACAATACATAAAGTATGTCACCAGTTCGTCCGCACGAACAGCTCGGATTCATTAATTTCAAATTACCACTTGTGTGCGTGTACCTGTACGCGCTTCAAACGGCTATAATCTACCCGCGCATGAATAATTTCTCGGAATCATATGTGGATCGTAAATTGAACTGGTAGATTCGTGAAAGAAAAAACGGATGAAGAATACAAAGTCGATTGTTTATTCTGCAATAACCAGTACTCCATCTGCAGTGTTTGGAATTTTTTTTTTTTTTTTTTTTTTTTTACTTGTCGAGATTCAGGGTGAATGGACACCTAGGTCCCTTCTTCCTTGGAGAAGAGTGTCGTCCGGAACTCCGGTTGACACGGAAAAACATTTAATCAAATGAAAACGCTAGTTAATTATTCCTGGATCCAGTGACCCGGAATAGCGGCAGAGGGTCGATGCGACTAAAAAAAAAAAAAAAAAAANAAAAAAAAAAAAAAAAAAAAAAAAAAAAAAAAAAAAAAAAAAAAAAAAAAAAAAAAAAGAAATGTTGTCGGATATAGTTTTTCGGGTCGATAACTGTATACGTGTCGGTGTACACAATAAACGGAGGCGTAAACGAAAAGTATGTCAAAAAGTTATAGGTGTAAGTACGCACATCAATAGAAGGCAAACTACAAAACAATGTTAGGAAGAGTACACGCATATGTGCGTATACACTCATGGATATCGAGCGTACATTTTATGTATTATACATACAAAGCGTGCACATTTTTATAAATAGACTTTCTTGGAGACTTGCCGTCCGTGTACAAGGGGCCAATTGCTACACCACGATTGCTCCATACATGTATACCACGTATAGTATTGTACCTATCCATTGTACAGAGCAGGTGCTGCAAGCTCTACCGATTTAGCGACGAATAATGTAGTAGCTTTGATTTCGATTAATGCGATAGCTCCCGTGGTTTATGGATTTTATAAGTTTATAATCAGAAGGGAGCAAAATTGATTAGGTTAATTTATTCCAAAGTGCTTGTGCACACCCTTTTTCCGGAAGTCCTTACAAATACAATTTTATGTAATTTTTGTCAATGCATTTTTTGCAAAGCTTTTCAGATTTTAATTTTTTTGTTTATTTTTTTATTTTTGTTTTTATTTATTCTTTTTTTTTAGAAAAAATGTAAATAAATACAAATATGTTCTATGAATTTTTTGTGAAAATTGAGAAATACCTCGTTATTTTTACAAAAACTGCTATTTTTCCGAAATTCAACGTTACAGTAATTAAAATGTTCATTCTTCCAGGAATATTTGGTAAAAATTTAATTTCGACGTATTAATTATTTTGTGATGTATACGTAAACTAAAAAAAAAGGAAAGCGTTTTTATTAACAATGTAAAATGCATCGTGGACCAATTTTAACCATTTAATAGACAAAATAAGCATTTTTAGACGTCACGTGGAACATGACAATTCGTAGCAATTAAAAAATATTTTTTTCAATTAGAAAAAATTTTATTTTTACGAACTGTACATCAGATAATTTGCGTAACGCTACGTTATCGACCGGAATTTCAAGGCAAAAAAAAAGTTATAAAACATTTATGTGCACGGCTCGGATTACCCCGCGCTGCAGTTTATGGCTCTTCATTAACGCGCATCAAAAAGTATTCACAAGCGCGTATGAAAAAACAAAAAAGGGTATATACAATAAAATACCTGCAGGCGTATACATTCATATATATAAATACATCGATTCTCCATTTCCATTAGTAACTCACCCTCCTTTTGTCTTTCCGATCGTCCTTCTTCATTAAAGGCTCGTTAATTCACGTATCCGTATACATACCAACTTTGCATGTAGGTATATTATTTTATCCATCCAGGCTTACTTTTTCAGTTCAACGGCAGATCGATCATACAAAAACCCAATGGAGCGCAGGTATATAATATAATAAAGTCAATGACACGGGGGTGCACGAGAGATGTAAGTGCACCGCCGGTGGAAATATATATTCGTGCACGGCATGCACGCCCGTGCCATCTTTCACCTCACGGACGCGTGCATGCATGCATCCTCCTCCCCCCCCCCTCCGTGTATAAGGGGGTAATTTGGACTCACAGCTCCGAGGGTAATCGATAGTGACGGGGACTATCAGGAATGTCGGCTAATAGTTGGCCTACCCTCACCCCCTCTTTCTCTCCCTTTCGTTCTCGCGTATAGACGGGGCTCTATACACGCGTGGTACACGTGTGCATGTACTACAGCCGGCTTAACACCCCCGCGCGACACTACACTGGAATGGGCGGCCGAGATAACGATGAATTATCTCCGGCCTTGAGTATAGGAGACACCTTTGTCGGGGAAGACCCCTCGCTCGACGCCCCGTTGTGTGTCCGACGCTATTCGGTATATCCGTGGCGTGCGGGTGCATCCCTTCCCTCGTCCGTTGTCTGCGCTTTCGCACAATACATACGCGTACAAAATCATTGCACGCGGGAATCAAAGACCTGAGAATTTCATTGATGGAAAGTATAACTCTGTGCTAAAAAGAAAAAGAAAGAAAAAAAGCTCGTGTTTTTCACGATGTTGAATTTTTCGTCGATTCTTGCTTATACTTATAGATGCCTCATTCCGGTGCCGTTTATTTTCCAACGAGCACACTTTCCCCGCATCAATAACGCGTACTCCGATCGATAATTTATTTCCCTCTCCTTCTTGGTTGGCTGAATAATACAGCAATAATGGACTTTTTTCTATCCCAAGTGAAACGTAACACACACAGCTCGGACGCAAAACAATCGGTCCCTCAAAACTATAATGCAGCAGCAGTGCCATTCGTCGCAGACGATAAACGACGATTTAACGACCGGCGTTTCGTCATAGCAGCCGCGCTGCGCCCGCTATTACCGTAATCATCATTATTTTCACGACAATGGCAATAGTAGAGCTGGTATATATACATGTATACGTATACACTATGCATGGATGAAAAAAAAAAAAAAACTGTCCCAATTGAGCGGGTGCAAACGGCCAAGGTGTATAGCGTATACCTGTATCCGAGGGAAGAGGCAAAAGACAATTGTTCCCCGACAAACAGTCTCCAGTCGGTCCCCCGCGGAAGTGCCGAGATGAATCGTCCCCGTGCCACCGTTTTAATCGGTTTGTTCTTGCTCGCGTCGCACTGCGCCTGCACCAAACGACTTTCGAATTACGGTACGTGTGGGGGTTTTTGCGCCACGCAAAGTACAACTTGGCCCCGACTTTTGGGACGAAGAAACGCGTCCCGGGAGAAAAGAAAGGGGGGAGGGGAGGGGAAACTAACAATCAAAAATCAACACGCTCATCATCATCATCATGATCTTTTGTAACAGGGATAAGAGCGAGCAGCAGCCAACTCGACGACGACGGCAGGGTCGTGGGAGGCTACCGGACGACGATTTACAAGCATCCTTACCAGGTGATTGTGCACAAAGTAATCGTTGCTTCGGGGGAAAAACAAATTTAGTTCGTTGGCGCTCTTTTACAGGTCTCGGTGCGGTACGGGGGCAGGCACAGGTGCGGCGGGGCCATCATAGCCGAAGAGTGGCTCGTCACCGCGGCCCACTGCGTCAGATCGTGAGTACATATACGTATAAACAATGTATTGCCATATGCCACAGTAGAGCATAGTAGTAAGGACACTTGCACCAGCGTGCCGGAGGATCGGCTGAGCATAAGGGCGGGCTCGACGACGCTGCGAGGCCGCGAGGGCCAGGCGCGCGGGGTCAAAGAGGTCATCGTCCACGAGGACTACTCGCAAGTTTTTTCGGACTACGACATAGCCCTCGTGCGCGTGAGTAATTTCACGTGAACCATCGTCGGTCTCTTGTGCAGCTTAACGATCAACCCATGTGTATATACATATGCTTGCAGTTGTCGAGTGCGCTGAAGTTCGGAAGCAAAGTGGGCCCGATCGAGTTGAGCGACGACGATGGGGGCAGGGGTGCGGCCCTGGTAGTCGGTTGGGGCGTCTCGGGCGGCGAGGGCAAGATCAGCAACGTCCTGCGGGAAGCCAAGGTGCCCCTGATCAGCAACACCGAGTGCTCGAGCCTCTACAGGGGCAGGCTCATCACCGAGCGGATGCTCTGCGCCGGCTACGTCGGCGAGGGTGGGCGGGACGCCTGCCAGGTCGACACCTACACCGTCTCTCTCTTTCTCTGACAAGTGTATGTGACTATGATACTCGTGTAATTTTTGTTTCAGGGGGACAGTGGTGGTCCGCTCGTCCAGGGCGGTACTCTCATCGGTATCGTGTCGTGGGGTATTGGGTGCGCCGGACCCTACCAGCCCGGGGTCTACACGAGGGTAGCTGCCTTCCGGTCCTGGATCGGTGACATCGCGGGCGTCTGATAGACAGCTTCATACACCAATTGTAACGATAACAGTTACGTTCAATAAACAATTATTCCATTTACCGATTTTTGCTTGGATCAACCGTTGCTTCACGCTAATGATAATAAAACGTGTGCAATCGAATGTCACCCGTGGCTTCTATGTTGTTATCTATAAAAGGGCACAAGGGTATATACGTTCGGCCCGCACACACGAGAACAGAGATAGAGCCAGGGGGGGGGGCATTAACAATAAGCCCTAACGGAATGGCGCTAAACTTGTACAGCCGGATGGCTGGCGCCGCTCTCTCGGAGAGCCGAAAGCCATATCGGAGGTACGGCAAGTAGGTGTACATATACCTATGCCAGTGTGTACACGTGTATGGAGGATACAGGGTATGGAGAGCGGCCGAGCGCGTGCATGCACTGTAATTGGCATTACAGCCATCGGGCACCCCACCCACCGATTGATCGCGTGTACCCCCTGCAGCATCTATACGGAAAAGAGCCATCCGGAATGTTGGGCTAATAGTTCGCCACCTTGTGTATAAGGCGGACAAACACTCTGTTCGCTCGTTCATCCCCCCCCCCACGCGCATATATATATATACCCTCTCTCTCGTTCTCTGTGGGTATAGAGGTAGTCATACGTGGCTCTAACAATGAGTTATGCCCTGCATGTAGAGCCTCTCGGAATAAGGGGGATCCGGCCAGATTCGCTCGGATCTACTACTCCCTTATCCTCCCTCTGTGGTGCTCGTCCCTCTTACATTCCGGCCCATTCATCATACAGCCTTCCTCCCTTTTTCTCTTCCATTCAAGTGATTTCCCGAGCTCCGAATGCTGGGGCTTCTTGTTGCTTTAATTCCGATATTTGTTTGCATACGCTCTCCTTGTGGACCGTCGTGTTTTTGGTTATCTCGTTCGATTGAAATGACGAAACTCGATCCCTCGACACGTGTATATGGTGAAACTCAAACTCGTATCTTTTGCATTTATTATTCCCCGATTGTAAAAAAAAAAAAAAAAAAAAAAAAAAACAGGAAGTTTCTCAATAAAAATAACGAGTCGTGCCAAACGCCGCGTCGTATTCATTGATATAAAAGGCCCAAAATGGTATTTAAAGCTCGCGGTGTTATATGTATCCAGTGGATTCAACTTTAAAGAGGCTTTTCCTCCCATGCGTATATATATATGTATATCTGATCCGAAAAGGCTTTCTGTTCGCGCTACACCCTCCGATTTTGATCCATTTTAGGCGGTTTAGCCGTATTTGGCTTCCGGCAGTTTGCAGAAAAAAAACCCCCTTGGCTTTTAAAACCGAATCGAGAAAGGAGGGAATGGAAAAAAAAAAAAAAAAAAAAGAGCGCGTGGAAGATCGGGCAATAAAGCCCACTCGTTCGGAAGGATTTTAGTGCGTATGAGGGGAGGGGAAAAAAAAAAAAAAAAAGACACAGAGCGCACGGAAAGAGGGCTAGAAAAATACGAGCTATATAGAGCAGAGGTTGCGGTATAAATATACACAACCCGTACGTGCAGCTCACGAAAAGTAAACAAACAAACAACGCAACGTATCGTCCGCCGCTGCGGCTGTATAACTATGCGTGTACCACTTCCCCTGCCACGCGCGGATGGAAATAAATAAAATTGCGGCTGATAATAGCCGCGATTTAACAAGCTTGATGGCCTTAATTCGCGTGCTTCCAGCTATATTTTGAGCATATGCACTTTTCCCGTACAAATATAGGTTTGGGACCATATTGTAACAACCACGTTTACGTAAAGTCCAAATGTTTTTTCCACACGTACCCTCGACCATCCCATTACCCGTATCCGTCCGTAGTGACAATAATATGAACAAGAACCCGACGACAGCTCGAAATAACCAACACACACACACACGAGCTCTCCGATGTTCATCTTTTTGCGTGCCCCGCGCTTAATCGAATTATTATGTCATGTCGCGAGCAGAGACTGCTATACCAGGGAGCGTCCTGGGGCAGTTTGGTGGTGTACATATATATACGTGTATCTGTATAACGGGGTACGTACGGACAAAAAAAAAAAAAAAAATTCGCGAGCAAGCAGTGAGTGCAAAAAATCGATGGCTGATACAGCTATACATGTACGTGGGTATATGTACCTGCTGGAGCTACTTATATGTATATATATATAACTACGTGCAACATCCATCGCGAGCGGAAACGCGCGTCCATCTCCGGGGGTGGGGCACGTACGCAGCCGCGCAATTTCTCCGGCAGGACCTCGGCAACGTGTACACACTCGTTATATAACTGTACACGCGCGCAGAGGGTGGCTCGGTCGCGGCCACAATCTCCGTGAAATTGGAAAATTTCGGACTCTCTCTCTCTCTTATTTTTCTTTCCCCCCCCCCTTTTTTTTTTTTACTTTCCGTGCGTTGTTGCGGTCTACCAACTGCGGAAAATAATATTTCCGGCCGAGTTTTCCTCTCCTTTTATATCTCTCCGCTCGGTGAGCCGAGCTTCCCCCTTTTGACGTACATCTGTACCCCGAAAGACACGTACCGGAAGCCGAGCGCGCCCAGTCTTTTTCTGCCCCCGTTATGAGGTACACGTATCTACTGTAATATCGCCACCCCGTGCTGTATTGCAAGCTCTCGCGGTGTGCGACGTCGAGGCGGACACATGCACCGACGAGGCCAATTATTCGCAATCGGAAACAGCCAGCCGAGTTGTCGCTCCCGATGAATCGAACGGCTCGTCCTTATATATATACTGTATCAGGGGTATACACGTACACCACGGTATCGTCGATCTCGTCCGTTTGAAAGGCATTTAGCCGCCGGGGGAGGTCCGCATGTATCATATTTATAATATATACACCAACAGGTGCACGTCTCGCACCTCTCCCGGCGACTTTCGTGCTAATTTATGCATAAAGCGCGCTGGGGCTGCGCCACTCATATAAATAGCCAAATTAATGCTTCGAGTCCCCTTGCTCCCCCACCCTCTACCTATATATATATATAATGAAAATCAAACTAGAGACGAATAATAATTACACACTCGATCGCTGCACGTGTATATAATATATAATAGTTATGTCACTAAGCCATGTACCGTCAATATAATTTCATCACACCCAGTTTGATCGCGTTTCCACCATCGAGTTTACACAATATAGACACAGAATTATTGATCCTTTGACCCACCCCCCAATGGGCAAAATTAACTTTTCACTTTGGTTTGACTGGTTTTCGTGATTTATTCTTACAAACATTGAAAATCAGTTGAAGCTCAACGTATGGTATCCAGTATCCAGGGCAGGTAAGCGCTGATCCTCGCGTAAACGGCCGGCCGGCCCTTTGCCGGGTCGCATCCTTCCGTGGACGCGAGTATCCCGAGCAGGACATCGTCCCTTGCCAGCGGGGCTCCAAGGTCACCCTGAAAGAGATAATATACATATATTTATACCTGCAGTGTTACCAGCTCCATCATCATTACAGGCTTGTATCATTAGCCAAACGATCCGGCTCGTTTGGCCCGGTGAAAAATGAAAGAGCCCAAAGCGAGCAGCGATTCCCCGGAGAAATTAAAATTTCAAGGGGCCGCGAGCAGAAAGTTCGAGGTGCAGTAGCTATACGTATATATAAACGCGTGTGTGAGTGTGTGATGCAACTCACCTGGCACGTTATTTCCGTGGGTCCGGGGCGCGCGTAGCCGGCACAGAGCATCTTTCCCGGCTCCACTGTGCCGGTGGGCAACGAGTCGACGCACACGCGTTGATTTACGAGGGGCGCCACCGTCGCGCTCAACCGTGATTCGAAGCTCCTACCTCCCACCTCTTCTCCGACGTGCTATGGAATAAATAACACACGTTTCGTTACTCGGGTATATAATAAACCTATACGTATGACGCTGATTCCCCACCTCTGATGCTTGTCTCCTCCAACCACTGACGACCAGCAAACTGCCGTCCTTGAGATGATAGTCCTCCGAGCTCGGCAGGAATATCGGGAGCACGTTGTCCCATCCTTGTGCCACTTCTCCCGTCTGTAATAACAATTGTCCACTGGGTGTTTAGTACACCCCGAAGCGAAGGATACAAGTTGGAGTTTTTTGGTTTACCTTGAGCAGAGCGACGTTGTTGGTGGTCGAGTGGGTGGCGTCAAAGCCCGGGTGGGACACGATCTCGGCGATCGGGAAGAGTCGACCCGTCCGGCCGTTGAGATCGGGGCTTCCCAGCAGGACGGTGAGATTCGCCGCGCTGGTGCTGCAATGTTGGGCACATTTGTAAAATATTGGGTGGAACAACGTCAACGAAGGACTTTGGGTACTGTACGTACTTGCGAACGCAGGAGGCTGCGGTTATTATCCAGGACTGGTGGACGAGGGCGCCGCTGCAGGCGTGCCGGCCAGATCGCCGCACCGACGCCTGTGCACGTGGAACAACAGCCACACAAACACTCAGAGTTAGCTAAACTCGATTTCCCTCGAAATTAAATTCAACGGGAAATAACGATCCGATCGTGTCTCTGGCTCTGTTTTTTTTTTTTTTTTTTTTTTTTTCTTCAACTCTGCAGTACGAATCCCCCGTTGTATAGGTACCATTGTTGCTTGCGCGTATATATACACAGGCATTGCTCTCTCGCTGTGTTATTTTTTCTTTCTTTCTCCGGCTATATCGTAAACCTTACCAAAGTCAATATCCCCTTTCCCCCCTCCCCTCCCAACCCAACCCGCGCGTTCGAGCGCTTTTTGGAAACCTTATGAAAACGATCAACTGTACAATCGTGCCATTCATGTCCATTGAGTTGTGGGTATACATGAGGAAATTCACATAAAATATCCCGTTTTTGTCCCCCGTTTTAATAAAAAAAAAAAACATTTTTTGAGGCATGTTTTATACAATATGTGCGTGTGTGATATCCATACGTATAAATTTAACACATAAATCGTTGTATATTTATAAAATGTACATAATGAGCCCTGTTTCAAGAGCGTGCCTCAACAAAATTTTTTTTTATCAAATTGGGAGACAAAAAATGGGATATTTTATCACGGGTACACTTTTCGCGAGGTATTAATGTTTTGTGAAATAAAATTGTACTCACGTGGTAGGTGAAATCGGTGATATTGACGTAGACGCTCGATGCCAGTGGCACTGTGTGCATGGGGGAGGAAAGAAAGAAACGCCGATCTGATTCTTTGTGTTTGAAAAGTGCGATGAGAACAGAGGAAAACTTACGTTCGCAGCAGAGAACGGAGAGCAGAGCGGACACGACGAGGAGGAGCATTTTTATTGTCCTTTGAAGCGAGACTTTAACTTTGCCCTCTCGACACCAGTGTATACCCGAGAGTTGCGCTCAACCGACTAAGGTATTTCACGCCCGTCCAAGCGACCAGTCGGATGATAAGGAATCGAGAGAACGTAGGTGTACACGTAAAGCGCCGATAAAAAGGTAAAAGGTCCCTTTTTCCCGGAAGCGCGTCTCTTCTCCGTCGCTTTATCACTCTTACCGATGTTTGTTCCGTTACGCTCTCCAACTCATCGATAAAGATTTTTCCTCTACTTCAGTTGTTCTCGCAGTGATGGGAGCACTTCAAAGTTACCGTACATTGTACAATGAAAAGCGTCTTTCAAGAAAAAAAAAAAAAAAAAAAAAAATTTTTTTAAAAAAAAAAAAAAAAAAAAAAAAAAATCTTTGTTACTTCAAGTTGCGTGGGACGAATGCAAGAGCACCGATCAACCTTGAATCGTGAAATGTCCCCCCCTCTCAGCGAGACTCGATCAAAATTTCATAGACACGGAAAGCGCAGGGGACCCTATAAATATATATATATATATACGTGCAGCCGTAATTTCCAAGATACGAGCTCGTAAACGGTTCACCGACTTGCGACTACTCTGCGCAACCAAAGCGAGAGCGTGTCCTTTCGTCACGGCAAACTTTTTTTTTTTTTTTTTTCGTCAATCTCGCACAGATTTCGCACCTGCCGCGTCGATGTAACGGCTGAAAAGAGCCCGAAGCAAAACGAAAAAAAATTAACGTTACTCCACGCTAACGTGATACGTTGTAAAAGCGCAATCGGTGTCCCTGGCCCAATTGAGCAAGGGAATATTGAAAGAACAAAACGGCACCACGTAACTTTGCACCATTGGTATACATATCCAACGACAATAAAATGTGCTAATCGACGTATAGCCGTTTCATATACTTGTGCAATTCGTGCCTTTTGACATATAAATGGGGAATACCGTCGATGCCGGTCCGACTCGATAAGTTTCTCGAGCGACGACTTCTCCTCCTTTTCGGGGTGAATGGACGAAGAGGAAACCGGGGGATAATATTGATTGTTTAATTAAAATACTTGCTGAATAATGAATCGAGGGACGGGGTGTAAGCTTGGGACGGAGGTTTTATTTTTTATTTTTTATATGTTTAATGAACTTTGGGGGAAAGTTTGAGCGGCACGGCACGCCGTGGAGGCGTGTCCTATGCGACAAAGAATGGCAAGGGCCGAGAGAGAGAGAGAGAGAGAGCCGGAGGAATACTTTTACGAGCTTAGCCGATACGAGAGAGCCCCAGGAATGTTTGATCGATGAGATTTTTTTCTTTTTCCATCCTCGAGCGACCTGTACCCCGGGATTAATTTCACTTTTGTCAACGAAATCCTCGTACATGTATAATTTGTCTTTGGTTTTTGGCAAAGTAAACATTGACGAGCAACTCGAGGGAAGGATATATACAATACCCGTACCCCCGAACGACGACAGCTGTCCGTCCGAAGATTAACATATAAATCAAATCTTCGCCACTGCTCCACGTATATAATATATATACACATACTGTATACTCTTGGCAAGCTCGCGCGTGGTTATATACGTGTGTGTTTCCAACGCACCTACTCTCCCTGTCACCGGATTCTCCGTCTACCTGTTTATTCGTCTGTCTTGTTCACGCGTCTCGCTGTAGGTGGTATACGTGTGCTCTGATTTCCATGACGTCTCATCCACCTGCGAAATACCGCGTTTCGCGTTTAGTAGACGTTCGTTCGCGGGTATAACGGGACGTCACTCGCTTTTCCCTGCAGATTTGGATCATTTGACGCGCCCACGTACTTGTGTGGATCTTTTTTTTTTTTTTTTTTTTTTTTTTCGTTACCATCACTTTACACCAGGGAATCGTGTCGTGAGTTATACCTATAGCATACTTATATATATACGTACAAAGAGACGGAAAACGGAGCTATTAGTTAATTTTGCACGACGTCATAAAAGAAAACGACTCTCCCGAAAGTACAGCGATAAAGGGACTGACGGGAAGGGGGCGGTTAGCGTTTACGAAAATTACGAGAGAACGTAGCCAACGAAATTTAAAAATTCGGGCGATATAGCGCGTTAACCGTTCCCAGGAAATCGGACGGTTTAATTTTCCGCGCTCATCCTCCGGCTATTCAATTTTCGGAAATTCAATGCCCTTGTAAAGCAAACACACGTACATACTCACCCAGTGGTCGAGAGCATACGAAGGGGGGGAGGGGTGCTCCATAATTTAAATCCCATTTCCGAGTGTTCGTCGCTGACGTAAGTATTATCACCCGCTCTCCTCCTCCCACTCGCCACCTCTCACCCTTTTCTCCGGCTCTTTAATTTTTTCACACGCGCGCACTTGTACGTGTGTGTTTATCCCTTTGTATTTCGTTATCTTTGAGAAAGGGGAGTAAATCCCAGACGACGCGACCTGCCTATTTATTATAATCGAGAACAAACGCGCGTCATAAAAAGGAGAATTAAAAGAAGATAATTCAATGGTCGCTGTGTGGGGTGCGGCATGTCGCGGTCCCCTTTGACAGTCAAAATGGAAGTAATGCCTTTTCACGAGACACCGCACGGTCCCCGAGGCCAACCAAAGTCAAGGGGAGGGGGGGATAATTGAATTTTAAATAATACTTAATTCCACCGAAACTACACAAGACACGTCGGAGATTAAAGGAGCCAGGGACTCGGTAAACCATTTATCCGAATAGGAGGGGGGGGGAGGAGAAAAGGGCTCCTGGGTACGGGAGGAAGGGAGAAAAATGCGGTATATGCTCTCGAGGAGCAGCCGGCAGATAAAAGCAGCTCTCGCAGATGGCAGCTACTTTGCCGGGTTCCACCGGTGGCAAGCAAATAATACAAGGGTTGCGCCAAAGCGCCGCGTACAAATATATATATACGTTTATAGAGGGGTGTACCTACTTATATAAGAAGTTCCGCAAGCTTAGCGAGTTGTCGCAGACGCGGCGGGGTACCGAGGAAAAGGACGGAAGGAAGAGAAAAAGAGCGAAAGGGGCAAGGGGGGGGGGCATTATAATACTGGCGCTTAACGGAACAATGGCTCTCGGCAAATGGGGTGGTGGGTTGCGGTTGGCGCCTGGCTGGGTTATTATTAATTGTAATTAAAATTCATTAACTCTGGGGCGCTTTCTGCAGTTTCGCACGCGCATACATGCACCCATTGCACTTGAGTATAAATATACACGCACGTGTGGCCCTCCCCCCCAAGGGGCGGCATTGTGCTTCTGTAACGGCGTTACGCTCGTTATTCTCGTTTATAACTTGCCACAAGTGCAACAGCAGCAGCGCGTAAGCTCCGGTGACACGCCAAGGAGTTTGCGCTTTGCATTTTACTGGGTATATATAACGTGCGCGTCCGCTTGTCATCGGGAAATGCTAAACGATTGGCCCAATCATCGTCGGTGTACGATGTCCGGGAGAATGTAGATTTCCGAGTGGACGAGAGGGTAGTCCAGATGTTGGGTACGGAGAGGAGGAATATTAGACGGTCCGGGACATCAGTGGTACATATATGTATATATACACTCGTATGTATTTAAGCATCACATGGACCTCTATGTACCCGTACACACACACGGCATATCGTATAATGCCCCGGGGCGCGCCGGATCGCGGTACACGCCCGCTGAGCCATAAAGCAAAATGCATAATTGAGCCGCTGAGTGATTACGAAGCCCCACACCGAGGGAGGAGGAACTCCCTGAATAATTTAAATTCCGCTTCGAGATCTAGCAAGAGCCGGCAATGTGGCTCCGCGCGATGCTCCGAGCGCCAGTAGGATAGGTATATATATATATATGTGTGTGTATGCCGGCTCTGTCTTGTACCTCCACCCCCCCCCATCCCCCTCGCCCAAACCTCATCTGGGAGACCTCCGGACTACCGCTGGCCCTCCTCTTATCTCCCGTGCTCGTGTACCCACTCGACTCTCTCATCCGAGTGCCGGAGGCAGCTTTCCAGCTAGCCGCTCTTCTCTCTCTTTCTCCTGATACGCTCTCTTACGTGCAGCCGTAATTTCCAAGATACGAGCTCGTAAACGGTTCACCGACTTGCGACTACTCTGCGCAACCAAAGCGAGAGCGTGTCCTTTCGTCACGGCAAACTTTTTTTTTTTTTTTTTTCGTCAATCTCGCACAGATTTCGCACCTGCCGCGTCGATGTAACNTTATTCATATTATATATACGCCTTTGTCTCGTTTTATTAACGTGGATCTGTTAATGGGTATACCTTGTACGATGAGAGGCAAAAGAAATTAAGTGGCCCCTGATTTGGACTTTTATTGTGCTCTTAATTATTTTTCAATCCTCCACCTGCTAGAAAAGTATATGTAGGGTTTGAATGAATGCACGAGTCGCGAAATCCACGTGATGATTGTCAACGATCGTTACCGATTTTTTTTTTTTTTTTTTTTTTTTTCCTTTGATCAGTGGGATACATTGTGCAATAGGTTTTCCAACAACAATTTATACGCCTTGGAGGGGGGGACAGCATCATGAATTTTCCATTGACTCGGTTTTCTGGTCGGCGACAGTTGTATACGTGTGATACACCCGTTGTCTAGCATGCATATATATATATATATATATATATATATATATATATATACACGCAAAGGGACGCCCGAGTGCGCCGCCGTTAAGTCCCGCTGAATGTTTGATCGCGGTAAAAATATCGCGGGGAGAGCCCGGCACACATAGTATACGAGAGAACCTCCCGGGGTGTCGACCCGGTACGTATACGTGTACACATATACACGGCTCTGTCCTCTCCCGTGAACGATGGAATGATTAAACAATGCGCCTCGTCGTGGTCTTTCACAGGATTCGAGTCTCGCAAAAAAAGGGGCTCGGGCAGCGTGGCTATGCCGGAGGGGGGGGGGGTGAAAGCAAAAAAAACAACAAAAGAGTAGAAAACAAAGGGAAAAAAAAGCCCGTGTCTCGTGAAGCTCTTCTATATACACACAGCCTCGGAGCGTCGCTGGTCACTTTTGCTGCAGCGGTCTCTTTGAGAACTCGGGGGAAACAAATAAATTCGTTTGACCCTGTCTGCCCACCCGCCACCCTCCCACCACCGTCTGGCGTCTCTATATGTATACACACACACACACACACACCTATTATCCCTCTTTCTCTCGAGTTTGCTCTGGTTTTTCTTTCTTTTTTTTTTTTTTTTTTTTTTTTTTTTCTCTGCCAAGTGTATATACCCGACCGCGAGTGAAATTTTTCCACGAGAAATAAAGCCCGCGCAATTGGATCACGCAATTAATTTACCGCCGCTCTTTTCCCCGACAGAGACACGGGCGCTTTTGTACGTATATATAAATATTTTCACGCGCCAACTAATACATATACATATACATATGTATATATATATATGTGTTGCGCATGTACGCAATATCACGGCGAAAGTCATAAAAAAGGAGAAAAATAGAGACGAGCCGAGCGCGCGGATGTACTTCCAAGTAGAAATAACACGCGGCTCACGGCACTTCCGGCCAAAGGGTATATAGTATAACAAACCCATATCCACGGGTCGTACACACCGACGAAGCCAACGAGAAACACACATCACGTGTATATACATATATATGGAGCGTATTAGTCGCTTGAAAATACAGCGTTTCCCGAGATGTGTATATATATATATATATATACCACCAAGTCGTGTATGTACGTGGGGTGCCTGAATAAACCATGAGCGCGTTCCGGACGCAGCGCGGAAACGACGCCGATGACGGAATCGAAGATGCAGTCCCTTTGATTCAGCCCCTGTGGCTTCCCTCGTTTGCGAGGGTTATTGGGGGGAAAGAGAGTCGGCAGCCGTCAGTTACATAATACACGGCGTACGTACACACGATTAATGGCACCGCGTCGCTTGACGGCTGTGCACAGGATCTACCTGGTGTGCAAGCACTGCCCTATACACATATTATAACGTATACCAATCGTAAAGAAATCAAGAGCAAACGGGCGGTCGAGAGTGTGCCGCTTCGAGCCACGGGGAGGACGGTATTAACGATGAGCAGCGTTGGGCGCGAATGTTCGTGCTACGCTCGCCCGAGAGACTATTATACACGAGAGGGTGGGAGGGTGGCCAGCCGACGACGACGAGAGCTTCAACTCCCCGAGAAGTGATATTAAACATCCGTCAGACCGGAAGGGGATGCCGGAACTACCCCACCCTGTGTGCTGGTTGGTAGGTGGGGGGGAGGAGCCGGTGAATGAAGTTACGAGTGCTTTTCAGGATATTACGTTTGAGTTTGCCGGGTAATATGTATACGGTCGGGGGTAAGGCTTAGCCGGCCGAGTGCCCGTTGGCCTCCTTCCGGACACGTTGCGCGCGTGCAAGCTTCAAATTCGCGACCCCCCCCCCTTCTCCCCGTGAGTGAAGTTGCTCTCGAGGTGCGTATACTTATATATATACATACGCCGTACGTCCCGTGTAAACGCCGTAATCCCCACTACTACTATGGTGTTATTGTAGCTCCAGCTGAGCAAATAATAATAAACGGCAAGCCCTTCTCTTATACGAGGCGTGGGGCTTTTCGCTACGTATACGCGTTGTGTATATGTATATACGGTCTGTTGAGCTTTTGCGCAACGAGCGAGTCCCCCGTTGTAGTTGTCGGGTCAAATCAAAGCGGAAGAATGTGGAAACAAAAGCAGATACGTATATCGCTCTGCATAGGATCCAAAGCCCGAGTGCGCCGACATTGATTTTTCGCGCGTTCAGCCTCGCAGCGACGCCCCGGGCGCCGTGTCTTCATAAATTACGCATTAAGTTTCTCGATCCTCGGCTGCACACTGCCTATATCCTGTATCACCTATATATACATATATACATGTGTATGCGCGTCCTATATACCGGAGCTCCGTGTGCCACGAAGTGAACAACCAGTAGGGGGTGCGGGCTCGTAATTTGAAAAGTTTGCGCGTATACGCGACGTGCGTCGCATTATTTATTCAACGCGCGCTTGTCTGTACGTGTACCTACCTACGGCGCGTTTGTGGTGTGCGTGGGGCGTACAGGTATCTGCTGCCGTGACACTATAAAACACGCGTACGATGGGTATGTATACATGAATCGTGTTTTACATATATATATATAAGGTACAAGGTGTACATACGGATTGCCGTTGCCCCGCGACAACTGTTCCCCGGTTGTTCACTACTAGCAAGGATTTACTCTGCACGCTATTCTCACCCAATGGCGATCATTGCCCAAACGATTTCTCCGGTGCATCTCCTCTCGACTGTTACTATACATTATCATCATCAGTGGTGTTAACTTGTATTTCTATAATTTCAAAAAGTGCGGCTCGCAAAAAAAAAATCGTATAGTACCGATTTCAATTAGCTCGGGGCGTGTTTTAGATTGCACCCTCCACCCTTGAACCGGCAGCTGCAGCTCGATTTTAAACCTTCGCGGACGAAGGCCGAAGGCTGCGAATTTATTTTGCACTCGCACGCGTGACTAACCGAAAACGGGACGTATCCGCGATAATCGTCTCGAAACAAAAAACAGAGCTCGGCTAACTACGGGGATCCCTGCAGCCGTGATGGCCTACCAACCAAGCTGCGCGCGGCAAAGTTTTTCCTTGCTCCTAATTGAGGCCCCGTCAGAATAGATGGAGAGCACGAGGGGGGGGGGGGGAAGGAACCAATGAAGGCGAACTGGTGCCTGATTAATTTACTTAATAAAGTTCTGAGAGTGTAGTAGAACACAGAGAGAGAGAGAGAAGCCGAGAAAATGGTGCGAGAGGTGGGGAGGGGGGGGGGATTACGAGCGAGATAAATGTCCCACCGCAGCAGTATAGAAGGGATTGGGAAAAATGAAAAGAAGGTGGGTGGGGAGGCTCGATAATTCATATCGATCGATTCCAGGGAGGCAGCTATTTCTTCGGATTTTCCGGTTTCCCTCCCCTACTACTGCTGTTATATATGCCGAGCTTGCAACGACGACACCGCGGAAGCTACTCTTTGCCCCCCCCCCCCCAGCCGGATTCCGTGGCATCAGTGGCCCCTTTAATTATCGTCGATTTCAGCTTAATGATAATTGAAGCGAGCGCGCGACCGATATCGCCCCCCTCGTCAATAATACACAGTCCACAATGACACTGCACCCCCTGATCTTATATACCGTTATACTTTTATCCGTCGAATATTTTAAAGAGTATCGCACAGGGCGCGCGATATTATACGGAGCGTAAGTTGCAAAATGGGATGGGAAAAACGCTGTCGTTGCAGCGATCGGTTTTCCACTTAAATACTTATGGGTGGGCCAATTAAGCGGTTCAACTGTTGGGTGAAATTAGTTTGCCCGTCAGCCGAAAGGTGGGTATATGCACTTTTTCCATGAAATAAAGACCCGGTTGGCGATTTGCAATTTAATAATGAAATACCGCCACACGAGCGCGTGGCTCCGAGAACTCCTTTTTTCGTTGTAATTTATCTCCCGAATTTTCTTGGCTCTTGACAAAAATGAAACACTGCAACAGTGGCTTCGCGGAAATAGGTATACCCCTTCGTCGGATTTACGGTTATTATTATCCGACCTCTTGGAGCAAAAGGGGGAGATGATTTCCAAGTGCATTCGTTCCAGTTAATCGATAGATTTTTTTTTTACTTTTTTCTTAGGGGGTTAAAACACACCCCCGGAAAAACACAGAAAAAAAAAAAAAAAAAAAGGATTTTCAAGCTCCAAGACAGCGCGATACTATTACAGATGAAATATAAAAAGGCCGAGTGACAAATCGTCGTAGCCGCGTACCGTACGAGAGACAATTTCGAAGAAGAAAGATCTAATAGCCGGGATGAGGGAAGAGAGAAAGAGAGAAATATGCACTCGACGAGTTGTCGTGGCGGGTACAAATGTCGGGCTCGAGTTTGATTCGCGGAGCCGCACGCACGTACGTCTGCCGGGTTATAAAGGAACGACTCTTTCTCGTCTGGCTATAAGTATACATTATATGCATGTGACGCTTTCGCGGATTAATCGCCCTATACGCTGCACCCAGATACAAATTATCGGGCAAAGCGTGTGATACGTGCTCGGATGGACGTGCAAGCTCGCGTATATAGTATAATGTATATCTTACGTAGTAAAAATGACAGGTGCACGGGTAGGTATAGGACATACCCGAGTGGCAAGTTGAGCGAGGCTGAGTGGAAATTTCCGTGGAGGTGTAGGGGGTGGGAAAAAAATAAGCAAGTTTCGGGTGCAGACGAGAGTAAGTACAGTAGCTGCGGGCTCCTCGCAAGTTTTGAGCCTTTATTGCATTCCGGCAATCACGAGCCACGGCCGGGTGGATGGGGGGGAGGACTCGGTTGGGTGGCTGCTGCCGGCGTTTTTGCCGCTTATACACAACTTTTCAAGGATACGGAACATTCGATAATTGCAAAAGTTCCCCGCAATGCCTTAAATTCCGTGGGCACGAGCTCTCTCTCTTGCCTCCGCGAGCCCCCCTCATGAGCTACTGCACCCCTGTATACACAACACCGGATCTTTTGTCATCTCTCTCTCTCTCTCTCTCTCTCTTTTGCTGTTTTTTCTTTCTCATTACACCATCTCCCCCCCCCCCTTTGCCGGTCTTTGCTCACGGTTAATGCGTTTCCGTAGCTGTTTGTTACTTTGGAATTCCGTTGTTCGCGCGCTGCCCCTGTTTTTATTACCTTTTGCTGTGTATACACGAGCCGACACTGCTTTCCCCTTTGCAGTGCCGAGCGAAACGTGAGCCCGATCGCCACTCCGTCATTTGCAGATAATTCCCATTTGCCACACGCGCTATTTTTCTCATTTCTTTCTTTCCACTTCTTCTTCTTCTCGTTCTTTACACCTACACACATACATCTATTTTATCCTCGCTCGGAACAATGGCCCATTTTTCCGCTAGTCGAGGTGGGTACAAAAACACCCCCACAATAGAAACGATTTTGCATTTTTCGTTGAAAATTTTCTCTATGTACCCAAAGTGCCATTATTGGTGTACGAGGCACGCTGCATACATAGAGTACACGATAGAGTATATACATGTACATGTAACCTACTTGGTAAAAGGCATAAGTTGTAAGGCATAAGTTTCGAGCGATTCAAACGGAGAGGTTGCAAAGGGACACGCCGTGACGACTGCTGCAATTGAAAGAAGAAGAAGGGGAGAGGAAGTGAGAAGCGGCAAGTGAAGCTGCGAAAGTCGAGAGGCGAAAGTTTCACGAGAGAATTCCCGAGATATAGGTCTGGAGACACACATGCCCCGCGGTACGTCGTCGCAGGAGGAGGAGGAGGGAATATCGGACCCTCCAAAGGGGCGCAGCGCGAAAGAGGGTCGCCGAGGATAAGGCTGGCAATATAGTCCTCGATATACGCCGGAGCAACGACTTTGGCTCGAAGAGGGAGACGATCGCTATCGGCCCGGGGGGGGGGGGGGAAGGGCGTCGCGAGCAAATCTATTACCTCAGATAAGTCCAGGTGGCGGAGGGGCCGAGTTTGCCAAATAAACTGGGCCATCGGATAAAGTGCATAAGCGAGCGAGGGACACTGTCCCATTTCCTTCCTTCCTTCCCTCGTGCAACACCTCGGCCTTGGTATATATACGTATACCTGCACATCGAGCCAAACGCAGCGCCGTAGGCACCTTTGGCACCATCTCAACTTTGATCGCCCCAGAGATCCTCCGATACGCTCACCCGTGCCTCTGCCAAATTTGTCGATCGTCACTCGTAGGTATATATATACATTTTCACCTTATTCCACGAATGGGCGAGTGCATCGTGGCACGAAACGCGAAAAATGCAAATTCACACGCAACGGGCACACGAAGAGCAAAAGATACATTATACCCTCTGCAGTTTGGCTTTGGTCGTCGGGGTGTATGGTGTTTCAGCGAAATATATAAATATAGGGTAAGTATATAGCGTTGCGCACACCGCGCCATTCAGCAGGCGCGTTATGACGGATTAATTGCGACGTTGCCGCCGGCAGAGTATACATACGTGTACGTGCATGGAAGCGCACCAACACCACCACCATACATCGAGACACTCGCTCGTACACCTAACTGGTGTATATCTATATGTACACGGCCGAGCACGGGGAGGGTAAGGGGCTCGCGTTCGACGCAGTTATTTATTAATCCCTGGCGTGCGCTGACACCGGCGCGGCCCTCCACTCGCGAGCCACTCGCTGCGTTTTAATTAAATGTAACGTTTATTCCCCCCCTACCACCCCTTTTTGCGTCCCGCATCCACGCAGCGGGCGAATATCGCGCGACCCGCTTTAACCTCTCCCCTCCCTCCCCCTCTGCCTGGCGCCCCTTGTCCTGCAGCACTGTGGGCTTGAATTATTGCCCGCGGCCACGATATGTCGACACTCGTGTCCGGGAGATTAGATGGGGCAAGTTTGGCCGACGAATTTCCGAGAGAGCCGCGGTCGACATTTTTTCCCCCCCCTTTTTGTCCCATTATGTGTGCTCCT
Source organism: Copidosoma floridanum (assembly GCF_000648655.2). The sequence goes on from NW_019379593.1 coordinate 388,116, forward strand.
TTTCGATGCGACCTGTATACATGTGCATACATAAAAATTGACAATCGAGATTTTTTCTACTCGCGGTAAAAAACAACGGGCACATTTGTTGCTTTTAACTCGAAATGATAAACAATTCGCCGATGATTGAATCGTCGGTGGTTGTAATCATCCAACTCCCAGTGGGTATTTATCGCTTCTGCAAATACCGAAATATTTGTAAATAACAACAATAATAATCATGACGATGATGATGATCAAACCGTGGCTACTGAACGCCGGTGGCATTAATTCGAGTAAAATTCGAAACGGAGGAGCGGTGAATGGCACGCGGGCGCTGTGTGCACACGGAGCCGGGGAATCAAAGGCGTTTAACGCGGGATTTATATAATGTTTGTTCTTGTGATATTTTTAATTGCCCGTTATTTGGATGCGAAGTTTGTTACATATGGATGGGGTGGATGATAATTTAACTGGGAACAATACGACATTCTCTTTTTTCCACCTACACGGTGCAGTTATAGCGATGGAAGGGAGATTTTATCGAGAGGGATAAAGGGGAAGATATGGGGTAGGGGGAGAAAAAAAAGTTTGAAACGCGATAAAAGCACATCAGTCGAGTAAACGAAAGGGAGAAGCAGCTGTCGGTTGGCTGGTGTCAATCGAGCGGGACTGCCAGCACCGAGTGTATAACAATCGCGGGAAAATCAGTAAACGTCGGGGCCGGAAAGATAACTCTCGCGTTACGTGTACAAGCAAACGGAGCTTCCTTGCAAAAACGCCGCCCAAGATAAGTTAAGCGAGCGAGTCGGTGGATTCGCCGAGGGAGCGAAACTCGCAGTTGCCTATACGTGAATGTTATCTCCGACACAGGCACGCTCCTCCCTCCCTCCCTCCCTCCCTTCCCCGTGTGTTACATTGCGCCTTAGCGGGAGCACTTGCCGCCCTATCAGATGCCGCTGCGCGCCAGGCCCAACTGCTGCCACCCTCAATTTCCTCTCTTTTCCCGGCTCTCCCAGAGCTCTGGCACCTTGCGATTTTCTCCCCCACCTCCCAACCCTCCAAGACCCGGCTCTTCTATTCAATTACACACACGGGGTTTATGTGCGTTACAGCCCCCACGAATTCCCCGACAACTGCACCTTTTTCTCCCTCTTTCATTTGCTCCTCTTGCAAATACCAGTGTCTGTGGGATGAAAAGTGCGGATTTGCTCGCCCACGCCCACTACCTATACACGTAAGTACAGAAAAGTCAGGGCGCCCGTTGTGGGTTCTCGAGTCCGATGATGTAACGTCCGCGTTAACTCATGCATCCGGGTGGCGGGATAAAGTGTGTAAGGAATCGCAGAAAGCAAAGTGTTTGCGCCAACTATAAATACCGAGCCGAGGAAAATTGGAAAAGTTTCCGGCCTCCGTTGGCACTTTTTTCCTCCACCCCCTCCCTCGTACTGTTCTGTAACCGGTTGTCGAGTACTATAACGGACACTTGTGATCGGTAAAAACGCAGAGTCGATGTTTCGGGTCATATATACATATACCGGCATGGGGTACATATAGCTTATGTCCCTCTTGACGATGCAAAACGCCGAATGCTCGCGTGCTCGAAAAGAGTCGGTTCTGTATAATGTCTGCCCATCCGCGGCTTTCTGGATTACGCCGCAAATTGCGCTCCAATTTCATTGATTCTCGTGTGTGCGCGCACGGCTCGGTGCAAAGTGCACTTTGCGTCTCTCTCTCTCGAGAGCTTTCCGATGCTCCGGTTCTGCGAATATATTTCAGCCCGGCACGCTCGTTAGGGGGGCTTGTAAAATTTCGGTCAGCCGCGCGCTAGACCTTTTTTTTTCCTCCCCCTTTGCTGTTTCGTTTGAGAAGATGCCCTTTTTTTCCCTCCCAACTATCGTAATCGCCGATCGGGCTTTTCCTCTTTCACGGGGACATTTTCATGCCCTCCCTCAGATGTTTGGAACCGTATAATTTTCCTTTCTCCCCTTCTCACCACGGCTTACACTCCGGAAAAAATAAAAAGAGCCAGTTTGAGTGCCCATTGAAGGGAGCAGCCCCTTTCGAGTCATCCTACTTTTTTCTTTTTCCATTTTCCTCGGTGATCTAAAAACCACCTGAATTTCAGATTTTTCGACGTAGTGTGTAACACATTGTGTACGGCCACCGGCGTAAAATTCGCAGATTATGCGGAAAAGTGTGTGCAAAAAAGAGAAAAACAAAGGTCCGATTTTTTGCCTCTCTTCTCGGATCGTCATTATTCGAGGGGTCGCCTATGACTATAGGTACACCGGGAGTGTCAGTAATCGTTACCGTCAAGCATCATTGGACTTTCTTTTTTTTTCCCCCTTTTTAAAAAAGTTTTTCCAAGCCTAATATAATCCAAACGGGGGGCGGGGGGATTTACCGACAAAGCAAAAGAGAGAAGCCCATGTAGGTATATGGCAAAAGCGACAACTGCAATTAGCACCAGCGGTGAAAAAAAAAAAAAAAAAAAAAAAAAAGAGGGAGAGGGTGAAATACCCGGGAGTTGGGCGCCGATCGCGCAAATTCAGCAATTACGCGCAGGAATTCAAAACTCAATGGTTCAGAAGCGCGGCGGGTACAGGCGCGTGTGTTTTCGAGATTTCACGGGCTACTGAAATTTTCCGAGCGCCCACCACCACCACCGGCGGGCAACGGTACGCTGCACATCGACTAAAGCCACCACACTGCGTGCGCCGATTCGTTCGGTTTGATTGAACTTCAATATACGGCTAAGCCTCGCAAGCATTCAGGCACTGCCTACGCCAGGAAAAAAAAAAAAAAAAAAAAAAAAAAAAAAGGAAGGGCTGGGGAAGCGTCGCTCCGTTTTTAATAAAGGGCAACATTTCGCAGTTGGATTTCAGGGCTCGAAACGAAAAGAGGCAAAAACAAACAGACGAGGCGCGCTTTTCTCTCTTTTCGCTACCTCTCCCCGCTTTTGATAAGTGCACCACGCGTCCACGCGTTTTTTTCTCTCTCTTCTCTTCTACTTTCAACAATCGGGGCAATAGTAGCCGATGACTTCGGACCAGATAGCCGGAGGGCGGGAGGGGGGGGGCTGTTCTATCCCCGGTGGTCGGGCAACGCCTTTTGCTTGTAATTCGGTGAGATCTCACGTGACGTCAAACTCGCGTGTGTTCCGGTATGGTCCCTGCTGACGGGGGGGGGGGTTAGTTTCGTCAAGCGCAACGGTAAGGAGTGTATAGTTATACGTAATAAAGGGGAGCAGAGTCGCGGCTCGCTCTTGACGGAAATTGCGGACGCGGCACGCAAGATACGAACACCAACTCGAAAGAGGATTAGCCTGGCACGGAACAAGCGGCATCGTCTTTTGACAACTACGGGATATACGTGCCCCCTTGTCGTAGAGCTTTTCGCTGACACGCCCGACGTGTAAGCACTTCCCCCTTACTTCGTATAGATAATATATTTGCACGTGCAAGTGTATGTGTGTTTGTACCTAGTTGGGTCAGTGGTTGTAACGAGCTGGTCTCTCTCGCGGTGAAATTTTTCTATCGTGCATAAAGCAGGTAAACTCAGCGCTCGCGGTTCTTTTGCCCCCTCTTTTGTCGCTTTTTCCTCCCATTCAAAATAGAGCGAGTGAAAAGCAATACCTTTTGTTCGAACAAAGTGTCCCAAGAACGAACCGAGATAGGTATAATTTTTCTCCCCGTGGGGTGTATAAATTAACCGCGACTTCGGGGGTAGTTGTTGCTAATTAGTTTTTTTTCGACCGGATCGCGGTTCATCGGCACCAGGGAGGTCGAAGAAACGCGCGCAAGAGCACCCAATGACAACGAGTACTTATATAAAAAGAGTAAAAGGTACATATATATACGTAATGGAAAAAAGAGGGGGCGCCCGAGGGTATTGGCCATGCTATATGGCTCGTGAAAGTAAACAAACGCTCTACCGTGCGTGTATATATATATATATATATATATATATATATATATATATGTATGTGTGTAGCATCGGAAGAGAGCTAGGCATACCTGCCTGTAGGCCGCAAGTGGATTTCCGCGGCAGGGGCTACGGAGTACTGAAGAAGCAGCAACAGCTACACAGGGACAGAAAGAGAGGAGGAAGAAGAATAAGAGGATACTGGCACGGGGAGGAAAGGGTACTAGCTGCTGCAGTAGCGGAGGAGAGGGTTGGCTGCCGTTGGGCTGTGCGCGGGCGCGGCCTTGCGGGTCAGAGTGCGCCGTCGGCTATATAGCCGGGCGGGTGCTTCCGCGCTTCAGTCTCGCGCTCGTCCCCGCCGTAGCCGGACGCAGCGCCCGTTCTCGCCCCTCTTGCCTATTATTACCGACCTCCTCGCCTCCCGTTTTAAATTGCACGGCTCTCGCCCGCTGGAGCACTCGCACGCATTGTAATGTAGGTCGCGACCCGCGCCGCGCCACTAGTGTATTTGCGAGCACACGTAGGGAAATAAGGTATTAAGTGAGCCGAGGCGGTGAACATGCGGAGGAGGGGGTGGTCAGTGGAGCAGTCCCGAGGCGAGGGGCCCGCCGAGTCCCAGTGTGATCGTTATCAACAGTGGCACCGGGCCTCGGGACGATGAAGCGCCGTCTGGGCGGCCTCCTGGGACCGTCGTCCCACCACCAGCTGCTGCACCACCAGCAGCTCCTGCCCGAGCACCACAATCACCACCACCAACTGCAGCAGCGTAAAAGCAGCTCGCGAGCTAGCTCGAGCAGTAGCAGCAGTTGCGGCAGTGGGAGGCGGTCCCCGGGACCCGAGGGTCATGCCACCGAATCGGCCGGCTGGCGGGTCTACCTGGCCGTGGGCCTGGTCGGCCTCGGGGCTTACCTGAACTCCCTCCACGGTGACTTTGTCCACGACGACGTGCCCGCGATCCTGCGCAACCGGGACGTACTGGCCCAGAGTCCACTCGGCCAATTGCTCAGGGATGACTTTTGGGGCACTCCCATGCACGACCCCAACAGCCACAAGAGCTACCGGCCCCTCACCACCCTCACCTTTAGGTAAGTATCTTTTTTTTTTTTTTCCACTTTGGGCAGCGTGATCGTTGCTCGAAACGGGCCCTTGCGTTTACACGCTGCAAACAGTCACGGCGCCGGTAGTTTGATGCATAGAGGGCTCCTTGCCGTTTCTCAAGCAGCTGCAATATCGCATATTGGCTGCCCATCGGGCCGATCTATCATTCCAAGTGTACTCGCTCGAGCTGCCTGACCTCGACGCCCCGACCCACCCCACTCTCCTCCTTCTCTCTCTCGCCGGCGCTTTGTTGTCGTGTCAGCAACTTCCTTACCTCGTGCTCTTCACCTTGCGCTCTTCTCGCGATTTATTTACGATGCTTGAAATCAGGTTAAATAAACTTTTCCCGAACGACAATGGAATACCGCGAATACGAGGCGCCTTCGTCGAAAATAGATCGAATAAGCGAGTGCAGATTGCGGATTTCATTGTATACGCTGTCGCGGGAGCTGTCCCTTTTTGTTTTGTTTCTTTTATGAAAGCGATATCGACTTTTCCATCTGTTTTACATTTTACGAGCACTCATTGGTACATGTACGTTTCAATTTTGGTCCTGCTTTGTTTACCGTTGGCTTTTATTCCAACTGCTTTTTCCTTTTAGTGGGAAACAAAAAAAAAAAGCATCATCGTATTTTTATGAAATTGGTATCCGATACGTTGGAAGTTTATAAGCATACAAATGCATTTTGGACACGGTAAGAGCATCAAGGGTGTTTCAATAAAAGACCAAAGTAGCATCAATAGCACGTAACAATCACCTACGTACGGGGTTTGCATTGAAATAGGAATTGACATCATTATGGATGTGGATAAATTGCATTATTGTTAATCAAGTAGTACAATACGAGTTTGGTCAGCCGCACGTAACGTACGACAATATTAACCTGATTTTGTCTTTTGTAACCGCTTAAAATATTGATTGGCACAGTACGAGTTGGTAGTACAAGTGATTGACACGAGACTGAATTATTAAATAACAGGTGCACAAACCGAATAAATAATATATGAAGAAGTAGTACAAAAATTTTTCAATCAAACATGGACCTGCAATGAATTATCCTGGTTTTCCAATACTAAAATCGATTTGATATAAATTAAGTAGTACAATGCAAGTTTATTCAGACGTAATTCGTTTTTATATAGGTACGTACGACAACTTTTCAGTAAAACATGAATTTTACTAAGATTATTCAATTTTTTTAATCTCAATCACGTAATTCTGTTAGTGACTTTGAAGAGAATTCCAGATTTTTCAAATTTAAATCTAATAAATACAAAATGAGTGATGTAATGAAAGTTTGATAAAAGTTTTTCGAATTAAATTAGTTATTAAAGTTATTTACTTTATTGTTAATTTTTAAGTTAAACGTTACGCAAAATTGAGCGAGTGAAAAATAAGTTATAAACATTTTTTTATCAAATATAAATGTGCTATTTATTTGAGCATCCAATGTTTAAATATAATTTACGCCAAGACAAGTAGTACAATACGGGTTTGGTCAGACACACCATACAATAGTAATATATTATACGTATTTACAACTGTAACTACGTAAAATATAATTTCTGTGATGAGGAAAATAAAGCAGGTAAATAACTAGTAAATAAATTTAATGTGTAAGAAACAAGTAGAAAAGCCACTGTTTGGTCAGACATCAATTAATGGCGAGTATTGATTTATTAGATTAATCAAATTAATTTTAATTTGTTTTCAAAAGCATGAATAAAACTTATTTACCATGGTTCTTAGAATAAATAATTATATGATAACCTGTTTAATAAATCGAGCGAAAACAAGTGGTACAAAAACTTTTTGGTCAGACACAAATTTTTAAACAATATTTGGACTTTTAATATTCAAGTGAAGTTTACGTTAATTAAGTAATATAAAGCAAGTTTAAACAGGTATTTACTCAAACATTTTTGTTAAAAAAACAAATTAAAATTTTTATTTGTACATTAAATTATTAATTTATTTGTAAAAAAAAAAGAAAAAAAAAATGTTCAAAGCTAGTAGGAAGTTAATTAAACTTTTGATGAAAAAGAAACCGTATCAACACGTTCGAATTCATAATGAATTAGCAAAAAATGCACGGAGCTCGTAAATGAGTAGTATTATACGAGTTTGTTCAGACGCAAGCCGATATGTTTTCAAGTTGTCAAAGTTTTTCCATCTCACGTAGACCAGTTTAAAATACTTGAAATTTTTATGACAATAAAACGTTTTTAATCAGAATTAACGATCTCACGTATAGTGTAAATAAAAGTAAAGCGTGGAAAACGAGTAGTAAAAGGGGTTTTCGATCAGCCATGAATGTCGGCGAGGAGCACTCGAGGAGTTTTGCTCAAGTTACTCATTCCGAAAACACCGCCGCAACGCAAATTTGATGACATAAGCTACATGTGGGCGACACGTCTCTCGCACTTATTGTTACCGTCGAGGACGCGAACTTGCGAATTTCAGAGACACGCGCGCGCGCACCACTTCAAGTTCAACTTGCCAACGCAACCCGGCAGCTCGTCACGCTCGCGAGTGACATTCACCTACGACCAGTGTCAGCGCCGTGTGCCACCCATGACACGACATTACCAGTGATGGTTTACTATTTACTTTTTTTTTTTTTTGCGTTTGATAATACCCGAAATCATTGAAGGAAACCAGCTTGGGTGAAACACGTTTTATTTGGTCCCCTCAATGCTTACACACACGAAACTTAACACCCGTACAAATTGCACTGGGCATGGAAGGCAATAGGTACTCGGGATGAAAAAAGCGGGTCGAGTGCACGCGAAGGAAAATCGAAAGAGAGCGAATAAGAGTGTAAACGCAAAGAAAGCCGTATCGAGCCGATAAGGAGGGAGAGGGTGAAAGAACGGCGAGTTGTGTCATCGATTTATACGCAATTTCGCGTTGCCCCCGACAACGACACCAAGCATTGTTATTAAGGGGTGCGTATTAAGTCGATGTCGTGCTTCAGACAGGTGAGCCCAAATCGCTTAGCTCCGCGGATGGAAGGGGGAGTAAAGCACGAGGGTGGAAGCCAAGCACTGCACTCTCAGGTCCTTTCGTGACTTGTCTGGCTCAGGTGGGCTGCGACTCGATCTGATTTACCCAGCACGCCAGCCTCTCCGCATTATAATTATCTACGAATCCCTACACGTGCTCGCAACTATTACACACACACACACACACTCATAATGTAACCCCTCCCTGTACTATAATACACCATCCCGAGCTCCATGTATTGAAAATAAAATTTCTTATTCGTACACCCTCGAGCCCTTTGTTTTTCCCCTCCACGCGATATAGCTCCAACGCAATTTAACAATTTACATCAGGGGGTGGATTATTTATTCCCTTTGAATCACCGATAAATTAACAATTTTTTTTCTCGCAATCAAAAGCCATTCAATGTCCACGTGGTACGATATTTTACCTTTTCCGCTCATTATTCGGAGCGCGTAGACCCACTGCGACACACACGATGCACTGATTCAACGCGCGAACCGATTTACGGGGAAATTTATCGGAAGATCGGGAAGCGCGTGGGGTGAAAAAGCGCAGCGATCGTTTTATTCGACAAGTACCCGGCACCGATGTACAGAAAGAATATGTGCGGGTATTTGTCTTGCGGGGAAAGCGAGGAGAGACACCGCCGCCGCACGACAGCCGACAGCGCGACATAACTCAAGGGAGGGTGAGCGTATAGGCCGGAGCGGAGGAGAGAGAAACTCACGCGAACTATCGGGTGGGAGGGGGGTATATATAAGACAGCCTCGGGGCTGGATGCTTGTCCGTGACGCCGTGCAGTGAGAGAGGGAGGGCTCCTTCCCTCGCGTTCGCGTGTGGCGTGTCCTTGTCACATTAATGGCAAAAGCAGACGCCGCGCGGGCTGTGTGCATGTTCTTGCTGTCACTGCTGGCGGGGCTTCCTGCTTGACTGGCTCTCTCTCTCTCTGCGCTCCAACTTATACATAAAAACTATACCGTGCAGGCGTTCTCTTGTACACTTGTATGCATGCAATAAAAGTGTACACGGGATCTATACCGAGAGAAGCCAACTCCGTACCTGTGGCCGTGTACCACTCATATACATATACACACGGGGAGAAAAGTGTTTGTACAGGAAAGTCTTTTGCTTTTTTTTTCTTCTCTAGCGGCAGCAAAGTCGACGGCTCGTCTATAGCTCATCGGGGGGGCTAATTGACGCAAAAAAAAAAAACAAAAAAAATGAAAAAAAAAAAAAAAAAACCTCGAAAGATAGGATTTCTCGGTCGCCTAATTAGATGATGGGCCAGCCGAGGAGGATGGGGTAAAGATAGGTACGCTGCGTTTAATTGGAGATAGTAATTGCGCGGTGCAGCGATGTGTCTACGGGAACATCGAAGGGTGGGACGGGGAACGGGGGGGAAACACAATTGATGGCGAAATTGAAGCGTCTCTCGTTACATTGCATTGTGCTCGCCCGTCACTTACCAACCACCCGCGTACGTGTGTGCATCCATGGTACATGTACACATATACCCCTCGCATATAGAGAGAGAGAGATACTCGTCACTGCTATTGCATATATACATACGCATCGTGGCATACAATTGTATGATTGACAACTGGCCCGTATATCCTATTGATTTGGCTCGTGTTTCACTCCGTCCGTAAATTCGTATGATCTATTGTAATAAGGGGCGTCAAAATCAACGCGATAAAAACGAGACTGGATGGAGAAAATGATAATTACGAGGACGCTCGAAATAATTCGAGAGGATCAGCAGAGACGGGGAAGGAGGAGGAGTAGGTCTGGTCGGTTGACTGCTAGGCAGGCGAAAGGTACATGCATAATTGATGAAACCCGAAAAGGGTTGGAGAGTAGAGGGAAGGGAGGATTAAGCTCCCCCTCCCGGAGAATGGCTGTGAAATCAATTTGGAAACAATCGCGGATTAGGTCGAAGGGTGGAGGTTTTGCTGCGCCGCGCCGAGACAGCTGCCTGCGCTTCTTGCTCGTTGTAACCAGCAACAACAACATAAACAGCCCATACATCAGACACGCGGCAGAGGGGGTGGGGGGAGTTGTAGTCGCGGGCACAGCCATTATCTAATACCAGCGAGTCACTATCAGTTGCCAAGAGAGCTCCGAGAGAGGCGCATATACTGTACAGAGCCAGCAATTTACCTTTAAAGTGCACCCCTTTCTCCCCCCGACCAACCCTGCACCTGTACCAGCGTAATCTGTTTAAACTCCCCGGAACAATGTACGCGGGGGGTAAAGCGAGCGCGCGAACGTTATCTCAGCCTTGCCGCTTCTCCTGCGCTCAGCCGGCCTATACCCCGTATACATATACAGGAGAGAGCGCGCGCGAGCTTAGCCCTTATACCCACCCCCGACGTCTCGGGGGCCAAAACACTCGGATGTTTATCGAGGAGTGTGTGCAAGCCACTTTGGCCAAGCTTCCTCCTCTGGATGTTCTATATGTATATCTATATCTCCGTTTTATCCCACGTAAGCCGGTGCCGATTTGCAGGGCTTAAGAAACCTTTTTTTCTCTTTCTTTTGTCGGGGAAAAAAATGATACCTCGGTGTACAGGCTGGTTCCGTTCAAATTGCCAAAGAGAGGGCCCGTGGGGGAGTGGAAAGGAAGCGAGGACGGTTGACCTCGGGTTTGTCGGGGGTGTCTGGCGATCCGTCTTGCGAGAGCAATTGGCTCGAGGAATACCGAAGGGAAGGAAGGAAGGAAACTATAGAGAGAGGAAGGTGTATCGCAGTGTGTATAGGCTCGAGAAACCAATAGGAAGGAAGAGGTGGGTCGAACGATACAGAGGATAGCGGAGAGAAGTAGCTTGGCACGCGAGCGTGTGTACAGCCCACGCAGAGAAGTGGCGGCAACGGAGCAGGTGTATATATATACATAGGTAACGTGAAGCGGGCGAGCCAAGCCCTGGTAATTGTTTTTGCGCCTCTGCCGGCCAATTATCGGTTTGGCCCCCGCAAGCTTGTACCCCTTACGCCCCCGTCCTTCTATCCGTCCTCCCGTTCCACCCCTTTTACACGTATGCAGCAGGCCGGCAAATGCAATCTGTTGTGCTTCTGCCTCGGCTGCTTACTCACGCTCGAAATCCTCGAGCCCCCCCCCCCTCTGCTTTTATTTTCCGAGCGGACCACGCGTATACATTTCAATCTCGCCCGTCCGATTGCCAAAAAGAAAAGATATCGTATGCGCGCGTAAAAGCTAAAAATTGTTTGCCAGCTCGCCCGGACACGCGTGTCTGGTGTAGATAGATAGGGCGAAGATAAAAGCTGTGGTCGTTTTTGCGAGGCGGCGTATAAAATTTGCACGTGTTCGTCCGTATGAGCGGGCATATCGACCCGCGGGTGCCGTAATTTTGGTAATTAGCGTAGATAGAGCTACGCGTGTCCGTGTGCGCTGCGATGGATCAACCTAGATATAAAAAATGCACGCTTTCGACGTTCCGGCTTTCGGCCGGTGATTGTGAAAGGGGGGTCGGCTTTAAAAATAACGAGCGTTCGGCTGCTCATTCGCGGCTTTGGGGATGCCCGACAATCCGATGTAGTGTTTGGGCTCCCTCTCTTTCCCCGGTGGACAAGCGACCGTGTCACTGATCTATATACATATATAGCACACTCTGCTGGGCTACCCTCTTTCGGTCCAGTGTGCCTGCCCGCAGCCACCCTCTTTGCGGTATCGGGTAGTGATTCGCGTGTGCGAGCCGATACATTGCTCGCGCTGCCTTTGCAGGCTCACTTCTGCCCAGTACTCCCTGGTGGGGCCCAGAGCAGTAAACTGCAAACACTAGCGCGTAAACACACGTACGTGCGCGTAGAGGATCGTGGTATCGAGAGTTCGGATACCCCCTTGCGTGATCGTGTGCGTGTATTGCTTCTGTGTGTGCCGACGCGAGGACTTTTACGTAAAAACGTTTTGCCCAAAGCCAAAGTTATTTACTCGCAAACATGCCTGTGGTTTATGATTTTACTGGGTTTTTTTTTTTCTTTCTTTTTTCTACAATGTAACGTGTGCATTCGACGCTCTGTTGGTGGTAGAAAAAAAAAAAAAAAAAAATGAAATTGCTACGGAACTGATGGAACTTCTATTTTAATTGACGTTGATTTTTTTTTAATAGTTTTGTTGTGCAATGTCCAGTGACGTGAACGAAAAGTACCTTTTCCGCCCTCGGGTGGTTTTGGGAGGCTGTTACTTCCTCGGGCGAAAAAGCAGTTTTCTGGAACTCGTTCGAAAACTCTCCTTTACGAACCTCGTTACGTCCCTCGCCTTCGGCTCGGGCCGCAAACGTCTCGGTTCGCAAACAGAGACTCTTCAAACTCGTAGGAAAACTACTATTTTTCTCTGTTTTCGTACTTTTTTAATCCACAAGTTTTTTATTCCGCTTTTTGTCATATTTTCTTGATTGTTAAAACTTTCAACCATGAGCTGACACTGATTTTGTTAAAACTTATAAAAAATTGTATTTAAGCTTCAAAGTACCAACAAATCTTTTTCTTCTCGGGTGAAATGAAAAAGTCAAAAGAAAATGCTACACGTCAGACGGATCCTCAACTGTTTCCCAGAATTCACTAGTGCGAAAAGTCCATTTGTTCAGTCCAATTATTTGTAAAAGCGTAAATTTCTTTTCTTTCTGATGAAACTACTCTTTGATTGCGAACCACACGTACTAAATTGAAGCTCGATCGGCTGAAAACTACAATCACGAGCTTTCAAAATCACCGCGAACACATTTCTTTTTTCTTTTTTTTTTTTTTTTTTTTCGAACCAAATATAATGAAATTCGTTAAACTTGAGAAAAAAAAACGAAGCTACAAGGATCATCGCCAAAGTACACCCAAAAGCGTGATAAAAAAGCTCGAGGTTACCCTGGCACTCGACCGAGGCTAATAATTGTCGCGGAAACTCGGGACGATCGCACCCAACCAACGGTAACACCGCCAGAGCCGAGAGTACGTAGGTGTAAATAGCACACGTGTGGGCGAACATCGGCTCCAACACCAACAACAACGGCAACAACAACAACAATGGTACGACGGTGGTGGGAACGAAACTTGTTCAATCGGTCGCGCTGCAATTCTGAACGAGGACGCGAAGGGTGTGCACACGAGGGGCTTCCATCGAGGCTTTACAGCGACAAACAGCACGCGCCGTTATACACATATACATATATACCATAGCGCACTCGGCAAGAGTGCCTGGAAACTCTATACCCTGCAGAGACGCGCATTCGGCACCATGGAACGTCAGCCAAGTTGGAGGGGCGGGGGAGGGTGTGAAATCGAGCTGCAAGCGAGGATTAGCTTCTCTGTCGTTGTTATTGTTGCTTCTACCGTGTGTGAGGCGCGAGTAGGCCTCTCGGCCCCCGTTGCCACCGGCAGTTTGCACTCACTTATCCTAATTAACTGAAAATCACCAGCGTACACGGCGTAGCATCACGTCAGTCTGTCGCCGGAAGCTACGAGCACTCCTTCAGCCACCACTGTATAATACGTAACTTATTGGCTATCGACGAGCAGTGATTTTTCAAAATCTCCCAACAACGGTACATCAGCAAATAACTAAAAATCATAGGTGGAACGAAAGAACAAGGTGTGGGGGTGGGGGGAGGGGGTTGGTAAGGTTTGATCTTTCGGTGCTTTGGAAACAACGGGAGGCAGCAGTTGCAGCGATTCAAGTTAACCGCACACGTAAAAGAGCGAGCGTTGCGGCCGCGCTAGTTTCAGGCTCCCGGCCACGTCCGCCCGAGAGAGTGAAGCAGCAGCTGCGTGCGCTCCGAGCAGTACCTAGATGGACTTGGCCGGTACGTGAGCCACCCCCTGGAATTGCCGAGGGACTCCGTATACGTACGTGTGTGCAGGCCGGGCTCGACTCGCCGAAACTTGTCTCACCCCCCCCCCGTCCACTCGTTCCTCCGCTCCTCTTGTTTATCCTCGGACACTTTTGTTCCGGCACCCGCGGCTTTGTCGATCCTTACTTTTCACTCTTGACTCACCGCCGGGGTTTAAACTTTTCATCCCCCCCCTCTCCCATCGCACTTGCGATTCCGCCAACGCGCGCCGCTCTCCAAAAGCATGGTGGGTCACTCCCGACGCGCGAATCACAAAAAAAATTGTACACACGCGCGCAGCTTAATGGGGGAAAAATTAAGGCAGCTGCGTGGTCGCAATCAGGCGGAACGGAACTGATTGCGCTTGGGAGGGGTGGCGGCGAGTTCATTAAAAAGTTGTTGCTCGCCACAGCAACGTGGCGCATAATGCAAAATTGCGAGTTTGGTCGGAGGACAGTGGAGCGGCTGAGCGAACGAGGCGTCGGGCCGTTCCAATTTTGAACTCATCTCGCGTCTTTCCCTCGAGTTTTTTTTCTTTTTTTTTTTTTTCAGCGCCCGTTTATTCCTGATAGCCGCGGTGCTTCAACTCTCTAGCATCCATTCCCGGGCTCTCTGCTCTTTTGGCCCCATCATAACTCTCTCTCTCTCTCTCTCAGGTTACGTCCACCTACCTGCTGCATGTATTTGTACCTAATTGTTCCCTCTGCCGTCGTTTCCCCTTTTTCGTCGACGGCGGTGGCTCATTCCGCTCCCTTTGTCCTTTCATTTTTTACTTCCGCCGCGGCGAACGATTACGACTGGCCTTTCTTTGCATATTCATTCCCTCCCACCCATTTTTTTTTTTTTTTTTTTTCATTGTCTCGCGTCAGCCGGAGACGGAGAAAAGAAAGGCCCGAGCAAACTTTTGTCCTCCATTCATAAATCGCTCAATCGTCGGTCGCGCGCACATGTATATATACCACCCCCCTCCCCAACCCCTTTCTCCGTTATATACCACGGCAATAATAACTCATCGACCAGCGCCTCGGCTATTAATCCCACCGGCAGAACGAACCACTTACTCCATACGTACACGCGGAGCATGTCCTTTCCCCCCCCCCCCCTATACCTGCCCCTATCTGTAGATCGACCGGTAATTGGGTCGGTACGCCTTTGCGCGCGTGGAATGCGAAACGACGTTGGACTGTAAATCAAACGCGCGCGCGAACAAAAGGGCAGATTATTGCCGGAGATATGGGAATAAGGGAGGAGAGACGTTATAGAGCTGCCGGAGTATCAAATGCAGTAGGGGAGGATGTATTACGAAGCGCGTGTCGAAGGAAAAAAAAACGAAGAGCCAGTGTGCGTACGTCAAGTCGGCAGCGTGTCTTCGAGGAGGAGGAGGTAATCGTCATTAGAATGGGGCAGTGGCTCGAGTGACAGGAGGGCAGGACTACTGTGACGAGCGATGAACCCCTTCGCCCATCCTCCCCCGAGATACGGCACGAATTCTACTCTTCCGCCTCGGCGACATTTGCATGCATTAGAGGAAACGTCCCCCTATCTCTGCCGCTGTGTGTGCGCGCTATACCCACCGAGAGAGAGCTCGGGCCAATTTAGGATTGCCAAGTTGCAAAAAGGGACCGGGGAGTCCCGCAAGGCCCATCTTACCCACGGCTCAGCAAAGAGATGAAAAAAAACCCTCTCTATCTCGATTGACCCCAGCGAGAACAACGCGCTCGTTTCTTTTTTTCTTTTTTTCTTTTTTTTTTTTTTCTCTGCTCTTGGGTACGTTTGCATTATATATACGCTGCGCGTAATGTACTCCATTACGTGCGGGACAAAGCGACCTCGGGATTTGATGGCTCGAACTAGTAGGGAGATCCATCCAATTTCGAGAACTGTTTTAAACGAGGGTGGGGGGAAGAAGGTCTTTCAATTTTTGTTTCTCTCTCGCTTTAAAATTACATTCAAGTTTTCAGTGTCAAATGAAATGATTTTTTCCTTTTTTTTTTTTTTTTTTAATTTAAATTGGCAAAAAAACGAGCTCACGATGAGTATCTCTACGAGTGTGCCCATGGATAATACCTACACCTGTATCTGGGAAAAGTGCAATCGGCAAGTCAGAGCGCGGAGGTGGAGGAAAGGTGGAGAAAAGCGCCGGGGGGATGGAAAAGAAAAAGAAAAAAGAAAACACCGAGCAACAGCAGCAGCAGCTCCCTATATCCGGGAGGTAGGCAGGAACAGGCGAATAAAATTTATCGCCGGCCGCGCTTCCTCCCTCTCCATTTTCCCGCGATTTGCGCCTGCAGTCCCACTCTCTCTCTCTCTCTCTCTCTCTCTCTCTCTCTCTCTCGACCTGAAAAGCTTAAAAGCGCTCTTTCCTCCTGTGTTTCCACCCCCCCCCTCTTCCGCCCTACCCATCAGAAAATTTTTATTTCTGCTCTTCCTATTTGTCTAGCCAGATCGCGATTCCCGGATTAAGCGTTTCTCTGTGTACACCCAACTGCAGGCACTTTCATCCCCCTTTTTTTCCGTTTTTTCAAGCACGTATACCGTACCCCCATATAATCCTCCCCCCCGCTGCAAATTGCGAATGATAAATAAAGAAATTAACCCCTTGGAAGAGTTGATTCCTTCCTCTCGGCGCGAGATTTCTCTCCACTTCTCTTGAAAAAAAAAAAAAAAATCTCTCTCTCGCTTGAATCCGATTTTTGCATCAGTTGCAAATTACCGGGGATTTCAATTGTCCTTTGGCGCTCCGAGTATAATGGTACAGCTATAGTCAGCGGAAATGAAGGTCGGAAGGGGATGAAGAAAGAGGAGAGAGGGTGAGACAGGTGGCAGGGATTATGTCACACCGGAGAGCATATTTGACAGGGGGGATCGGCCCTTCCTAGCAGGCCCTCGGAGACAAATATGGGATAAGGTGCAAGCGAGCGAGAATTTTCTTCCCAGGAAACACATCCCCCTCCCCCCACTTTTCACGAAGCGAAGTGCGTCTTTCTCGGTACACACACACACAACAGGGAGCTCGAGGGGGTGACAGAGGAAAGACGCGTATAGTAGCAGCGCGTCAAGCAGGCATCGTATTTTCCCGTAACGCGGCTACGAGTGGGGGATGCTGCTGAAATTGCGAGCTTTGTTCGCGTCACGAACCAAACTCCTCTCTCTCTCTCTCTTTGTCGCCGTTCTTTTTATACCCTTTTTTCAATTCTTCGTATACCCTCCTTCCGCGGCATTCTTTTTCCTTTTTTCATTACTCCCGGTAAGACAACAAATCTTCGCGATTTCTTCGCCCTGTCGATTTTTCCTTTATACCCGGCAACAAGAGCTTCGACTCGATATACGAATCTCGTGCACGTTATCTTTACGCGGATTTCATGTGTCGTGTATACGTATACACCTCGTGCGCTCAAAGTGAAGATGTACAGGGAGAAGCGGGAGGGGTGGCGAAAAACGAGAAATTAAACAGACACGACGAAACGGCACAGCTGTACCCCAACAATGGATGTCGTATACAACTCTGGTTGGCATTGCTCGCACATTATTGTTTGTATGAACGCGTATACGTGTGTACAATATTGTTGAAAAGAGCAAATAACCAAGGAAATAAAACACACGTACGTGACAGTGTAGAACCTTGGGGCTGGCCGAAGAGTATACATAAGTTGGAGGGAAGAGAAGTGACCGAGGAAAGTTTTAATCGCTAATTAGAGGCTGAGTGTAGGTATACGTTACGTGCCTGTATCCGTATAACCGGCAGTCTGTAGGTGTCTGCGGTCCCCCCCCCCCCACCTTTGCTTTGCACCCGCATAAAAATTATCGTCCGTCGAAAGGGACACTTGGAGGGACAAGAGAGGCATGTATATACCCTAAGTAAGTAGACAGGAGAGCGACTCGAGGGACTTTTACCACGAGACGGTACATATATATGTATACATGGACCGGTCTGTATACGGGAGAAGAGGGTGGCATAATGTATAAGGAGTCTCCCGGACACGTAGACGCGATGTGTCCGCTCTAATGCCAGCTACGCCTCGGCGCCCTCTCTCTCTCTTTTCGCTCATCCTAATGACGCCACTTTGTCGGTTTATCACGTGTGCCCCCCGGCATACGCCATCGGCTCTGCCAACTCTCCTTTCGACGCCATATACCCTCCACCTCGTATTACAAATTTCGCAAGAAAATTCCCACCCCCCCATCCCCCTCCGGCCCTCCTTCCAACTCTGCGGTACATGCATTCTACAGCGCGCACACGTGTACAAGCGCTTACGTATACCTGCCTCCGTCGGAGAGCTTCGCTCGCTCTACTTTCCACCTACTTTTCCGGCTCCTTGAGCCCCTGAAATATTCAAAAAGACCGAAACCTCAATTTTTTTTTTCCCCCCCCTCCCAGTCATTTCATTTTTGATAATCCCCCCCGAGTGTACACGTGTATACCCTGTATCGTGGAAAAGTCGTTCCGTGACACGCTCTCTCCCCCTCTTTTAAAGTGCCTGCCCTATTTGCGGTCGGAATATCATGTAGGGTCGATCGGGTTGAGAGCGATATTCGGCACGCGGCGAAAGAAGAAACCAACAACCTGTGATTTTCAACGCTCGACGATTTAATGGGAACAACAGCAACGAAACCAATTTCGCGCGTATAGATGCAACGGCACGTGAAAACAGATGCAAAGTACACGTTCCGAATCGAAAGAGCAAAGGGGCGAAAAATCTAAGGGATGGATACAAAGGGAGGGGCTTATCGTTCGGGCAGCCGGATCTAAGGAAGAGAAAAAAAAAGGGGGGGGGAGACGATGGGGGTCCGAGAGCAAAGACTCGGCAAGTGTCGCCGTGGTATCGGAGCTCTCGTTTTTTCCTCGGCAGTTGTTCCCGAGATTGTAAGGGTGAAGGGGGGTGGGGTGAGATTGCAAGAAGGAAGAGAGCACACACACTGGCCGCTCCGAGCCATTAAACGCATTGTCGTCTCGCGCGCTATCGCGGTCTCTTTTATTCTCCAACTTTGGATCGTTGAGCGCGCCCGTGGGTGTGTACGCCCATTCTCCGAAATCTCGAACTTTTCCCCGCGAAATAAGTAGGTACGCGCTTTGGTTTGGGGTGTATATAATTATGCTCGCATGAGTTATACAGAGAGAGGGGGTGGGCGTGTGTCGCAGTGACGAGCGAACATCCAAAGCGCTCGCGGAAGAGGCAGCGCGAATAATAAAAAAGGCAGCGTCCCTTTTGCGGGTGGCCATCGGGACGGGGTCCGTGCGCGACCCGCCGAGAGGTCTGGGCGGGGAAAATGTTCGGGGGAGACGTGACCGAGAGACGGAAGAATCCGAAAAGCCGGCGGCCAGCTTTCGCGGCGGAACGATCGAGGGGTGGACGCCGACAATGACAAGCCCCGCGACTTGAATATGCCGCGCACGCAGCCCACCCCACCGTACCCTTTTACACTCGGCTCTCGCTCGTACACGTGAGCAATACCGAGGTGCTCTTCTTATATTTTTTATTTATTCTCCCAACGGGGGACTAATCAAGCGGTTCTTGGATGAGATAGCGCAGAAAAACACGGAGATGTAGGAGTCGAAAAAAAAAAAAATAAAATAAAACACACCCCGCAAAGACACCGCGCACATCAGACCTTTCATCCCGATTGCCTGTTGATTCGGAAATGCAGCATCGCGACTCGGGAAACATTTCAATGGAGCGCGCAAGCCCTCAAACGCTCTCGTTCCGCTTTTATCTGCACTCACCCGGGGGTGGTATATACACACGCGCGCGCACGCGACAGAGACCAAGTTCTCGATTAGGCACGTCGCCGTATTACACACATCCCTCAGGGGGATGGGGAAAATTTTCTTGTCGAGGCTCCTGATGTATGTATAAATATACATGTACACCGGTGGAATACCAAAGCAGCCACGCCCTGTCCCTCCGACCTGAATTTTCTCTTATACCCCCCTCCCCTGCGCTTGCTTGTATCGAGGGAGGGAGGGGGGGGATGGAATTAAGAGGAGAAGGGCCGCGTTGTCACCTTTGGTAATTGGAAAGATGCCGAGCGCCGGCTAAGTAGGAGGAAGGGGGGTAGGGGACAGGACGACTTTAAATGTAAAGAAAAGTAAGACGGGCTGGGAGATGAAGAGGAGCTGGCTCGACTCGAAGGGGTGGGAAGGGGGAGGTAGAAGAAGAAGCCGAGCGCCCCCGGATAACGAGCCAACTGCAGGAGGTACCTGCCTATGAGGGAAAAAGGGAGGCTTTGAAGCACTTGCCGCTACTGGGTTGAGCTATGTACGTATATATCTATACCTAGTGGGGGGAGGCAAGGTGGTGGCGGCTCGCGGGGCAGCTCTCCCGGCTCGGCTATGATTTAACGACATCGTCGTTGGGCTTTAATGCCTCGTTACGACGACGAATGGAGCGAGCGCGCCAAGGGGCAGGGGAACCTCCGCCGCCTTAGCGTTATAAGACATGGGCGCTCGAATTACCGGGAAAGTACTTCTTTAGAGGAGATCGGAAGAAGAAGAAGAAGAAGAAAAAAAAAAAAAAGAGAGAGGGAGAGGCAGATATGACAAGAGCCACTTATACTCCTTTTTCATTACTCGCCTACTTTTTTGAGCTCCTTCTCCCTTGGTTTTAGTTAACGATTCCTCGGTGCATAGCCAGCCTTCTTCAAAGCGATCGTCAATACGCTCATTTGCGAAATCTACTTTTCCCCCTTTCATTTCGTTACTCATATATTCCGTCGTTCCTTACATGCATTCTCTATTTCCCTCTTTCCGTTTAAGCCGATTTTCAAAATTTACCCTCAAAGGGGCTCTTTTATAATTCCTATCACCGCGATTCACATGTTATATGTAGGAGATAAAGGCTCACACATCTAATGACGACTCGTTAAAAGTGATACGCCCACAGTTGTGCAAATCCAGCAACGACAACAACATACAGCCCGTGAACTCATCGTGCATAGGATACACGTACACGAAAAAAGGCAACGAATCGGGAAACAAGCCTTGTCGCTCTTGTTTTTTTTTTTTTTTTTTTGTTTTCAAATGGAAAAAAAAAGGAAGGCAGGAAAAAAAAGCTTTCGCTCTCTGCACGACGAAATGTAATCTTCCGTGTAGACAGGCTACGTGCGAATTATCCTTCGTTTCTCGTGTTCGGCGCACAAAACTCGCTGGTGCTGGCGAGTCGACATACAGGTAATATACGTACCTACTGTACGTGTTGACGCTCCTTTTTTCTTTTTTTTTTTTTTTTTTCCTCTCGCGCGAAACGTGACGAATGTTTCGACACGCATCCGCTGGCTGCGAGCAACGTTTTTATTCCCCGTGTATACACCACTGGGCGTTGAAATTTAACGAAATTGTGAAAAAAAAAAAAAAAAAGAGGAAAAAGAGAAAGAATTTTAAAACAAGAGAGAAAAATCGAGGGCGACGCGCTCGAAAGCCGATCGGCAATTAATGCGACTGTCTATATATACGTACACTTCCCCCGAGAGGGTGAAAATAAGTAGGATTTCAACCCGACAGTGTGGTGCGAGACACACAGAACGAAAGTGGGAGTGTATACGTGTATAGTCGGACGCGGAAAGGAGAGAAGGTCTTTTGGTTTCCAGCTCAAAGGAGAACGGGGGGGTGGGGTGGAGGGTGGGTCGGATCCTTGACACCTGGAAGCTAGCCAAAGCCAAAGTAGAAAGACGCCAAGGAAGAGATAGAACATCGACCCCTTCTCGGATCGAGTCTCTCTGTGTGCGCGTTGTACAGGGGGAGGGGGTATACGTCGACGGCAGGCCCGACTCTGAAATTATAGCGACGCAGCGTCAGCGTGTTGTGATGTTTGTTTTCCACCCTCCCCACCCCAACTCCTCTTTTTATCTCTCTTTTGGAACTTTTATTGTACATATCGCCTCCCATTGACAAGCGCTTTTCACAGCTATACGGTACAGAGGCTTGGGAGGGGGAGAGCAAATAGGTGCACCAGACAACCGCGGTCGCGCGAACTTATACACAGCGCTAAAGAGCGGAGAAGAAAAGGGAGGAGGGGCTGCTGGCGCGTATAGACGCACTTTTCCAGATCCGATTAAAGCGACTTGGACGGTCTTGAGCCGCTCGATGCGAAAGTTAAGAGCTCGAGGAGAAAGAGCTGGTATACTTATATCTATAGAAAGGCTCCCAAAGTCGTCAACCTTTACTCCGGCGGGGGTAGAGTTGGAATTTGGCGAAAGCTACTCTCGCAGGTACCGCAACGATAACGTCGCCCGGTGTGTTTTTGTTCCCCATCTCGGTGACGCTCCCACGCTCCGACGTTTCTTTACGTAGCTTTTCTCTCCTCTTTCGGAGCTTACGACTCGGCACGACATCGGTCTTGCACGTCTTGTCGCCGGCTATTAGGACTATCAAGGGTGTACTTTTGGAGTTCTTTCGCGGTACCGCTTTACCAGTATACACCAATCTGGATCAATTAGCCCAACGATACACTTTTGGGATGATGGATCGAGACAAGCCCAGCTTTAACAATCACGCGGTATGTGCTTTTATCCACTTCTCGGTAGAAAAGCGTTTATCACCCCACACACGCGCACACCCTCGCATCTCTTATATGCATATACGTGTACGAGGATGTATAACGAAGGAATAAATTTTTTTTTCCTCCGCATGTTTTGTTCCGCAGACTAAATTACTTGGCAGCAGGCCTGAGGCCGTCCTGGTATCACGCGACCAACGTCGCACTGCACGCCGCCGCCTGTATGCTGGTCACCCGAGTCGGTCTCGCCGTGGCCTCGCTCACCCCGGGCTTTGCGGCCCTGGCTGGTCTACTTTTCGCCGCCCACCCGATTCACACCGATGCCGTAAGTATATACAAATGCACCCCTACAACTGGTTTTTTTTTTTTTTTTTTTTTTTTTCATACAATACGCGTATACTTTGCAACTCATGCATGTGTGTTATGTAACAAAATATCACGTGATCAGGAACAAAAAAAAAAAAAAATATGTGTGTGCTTGCAATTACTTCCCTGTTCCGAGTGTTGTTTCCATTGGTATACTTCTTGAGAGTAAAGCGAACTCTCTCTCCCCTCCGGCCCACAGCCACCTCATCAATAGAGACCTACTTGCAACGCCGAAAGTTGCCTAGTTAGAGAGAACTGAACCGCATCGGTTGCAAACTTGCAAGCCGTAGCCGTAATTTTACCACGAACGAAGTATACAATAAGCTCTCCCCGTCCGACTGTTGTCCGAAGTTTGCCGGTGTGTGCATATCCAATCCTGCACCAAACCTGTCTATATACGTCATCGTCCGAGCGTGGTGGAGTTGTACGTGAAGTGTCGAAAACCTCCAGTGCAAGCTCTTCGTGTATCTAGGCTATATATGTGCTTCGGGATAACATTTATGTATACGTGTGTTGGATTGGCAGCTCTTTATCAATTAACGCGGCTGCAACTCCTCGGGAGTGCCTCTCTACTCTACTCCTCCGTCGTTTTAACGGTTGAGAATATTTTTTGCCCACCTTTCTGTTGGGCTCGATAAACCGAGCGACACATCACTCGATTAAACGACGAGGCGAAATCTGGCAGTGGGTCCCACGTACCCATACACTGTAGTTGGTACACGAAATCGTGTATAAGCACCGCAGTCACGTAATTGCTCGTGCTGAAGTAGCAGCACATATATATATACGTATACCCGTTGGAGCGGAGGCAAGAGCATACCGATGGCTTGTAGTGTGTATATATATGTACACGGGTATAAGAGGTACGTATATATACGTGCTTATACCACCCTTGTCTGGATCAGTTTGCAGTAGGCGTTTGCCGGTGAAACACAAGCCGAACACACGCAAACACTATGCACGCGAGGGTTATACATGTATATATAGAGGGAATACCAAAGGAGAGAACCCGCGAAGCGCATCTGTTTACCAGAATTATCAAGTTACCGGGGGAGGAGCGAGGACCTCCGCTGCGGCTACTACTGCATCAGCACTACCCTACCCTCCTCTTTTCTCGCCTGCGGTATTGCTCAAGACTTTGTCTGATTAATCAAGTTTTATCTCATTGTTGCGAGACGAGGGCTGTACCGGGGAAAGCTCGATTCTCTTTGCGTCTCTTCTGTACACCTATACATGTATATATATATATATCCTCGTTTATCTGCAGTGTGGCTCTTTGGGGGGCTATTGCGCTTCTTAAGACACGTAATTTTTTCTTTTTTTACCTTTGCACGGAAAACGGGCTGTACCTTTTTTTCTTTTTTTTTTTTTTATTGCAATTACGGAACTCTTTTTGATACCGAGGGGAAAAAAGGATTTACGTTTACGATGGCCAAAGAAAAGAAAGTACGATTCGTGGTACACCTGCCCGATGTAATTTTCCTTTTTTTTTTTTTATCCTTGAAATGCGTTGCTGATAAGAGAAATATGTAAAAAGTACGAGAGGAGGTGGAGGGGAATCAAAAACGCACACGCTCGGTAGGTGCCACAATCGAGTGAATTACTTAATTATGGGTGCACGTGGGTGTTTAGGTTTTTTATGGCCTCGTCAACGGCAGCCCTCGACTTCCCCTTTTCCCCAATAACCCGACGCTCGTCGACTCTCCGGTGGATGTCCCATTACGCGCTGATAGGATCACCCTTCAAACCGCAGTCGAACCGACTACCAGCTACTGCGCACGGTACCCCCTTCCTTCTGCTGTGACCTTAAAGCAGATATGAAGCTTACGGCGCACATTGCGAGCTTTTGACTCTACTTGAAACTCGT
Source organism: Copidosoma floridanum (assembly GCF_000648655.2). Next base: position 412,692 of record NW_019379593.1, read on the forward strand.
TGACTTCTCCATCTTTTGCCATTGCGTTTGACGTATCGAATTTTGTTTCATAGGGGTTACCGATAAATAATCAAGCAGATCCGAGAGATTCAATAAGTTACGACACAAAAGTATTACTTTCTCTAAATTGAAGAAAAATGGCACTTTTGACGAATGTACCCACAAGTGTGCTTGAACCGGGGGTAGGATACATTATCCGACATTTTAAATGAGTTTTGACTCTATCCATATTTTTAGGAACAAAAGTTACAGGCGATTCGCGAATTTGAACAGAGAATATTAATTTGGTCTCAATGTTATTTTTGGACTATCAGACACTTTCGTGGCCTATTTCATTGTACGTTTCGTTCACGAGTCTTTGTTATACGATTATAGTTACAGAAAAATTAAGCGAAATTTCTAAATTCACGATGCGTATAGGTTTCAAAATTACACAACGTTTGGTCTTAGCCCCAAATTATACATTGTTAAAATAAAAAAGTACACATCCAACAAATGGTCCTTCGTGTCATTCATCATCCATACGCGTATACGTCGCGATGTGCGTTTACAGTTGTCAACCGGTAGGTGTACCCTCGTATGACAGATCGAATTCCACGAACGACATCAGGTAGAAAATTCGAGAAGCATCCGTTGCACCAGTACAGAACGTTTGATTCAATCGAGTATAATTAAATCTGCCCGGGTATACCAACAAAGCAAGCAATTGCACCGCCACGCGAGGTGATCCCATTGCTCGTACAACGGATACACCAATGTGTGTGTGTGTGTATGTGTGTGTGTGTGGCCTGCAACACGCAGTAAACACGTACGTTTACAACGATAATTAATTGCTAGGATCTGTGACCCACTCTTCATATTACCACTTGGTTGCGATAATCAATGGTAGAAACCACACGTATAGTCTACCTACACACTCGCAGTGGCTTAATGAACGGTGTATCCCGCCGCCTTCCTCTCTCATAAATACTCGTTTCGCTAATCCACTCGGCTTGTCGATGAACTCGCACCTTTTGTGTATGTGCGTACACATTGAAAGTGCCCGATTCCATTATCTCGGCTCTTACTCGATACACACGCTATACGGTTATATTAATTTTTCATCACCTCGTGGGTGCATTTCGACGTTTCTGGGCCAATTGTAAGGATGTATATTTTGAAACAGGATGTACCCATACGTATATTGCATCTTGTAAAATTTTCACATTACTCGGACCGGATGCCACTGCCCATGCCGAACCTCCTCATGAACCGTATCGGTTTTCAATACTCTCGTTTCTGAAAACTTGATGAATCGACCGAAATACCAATCGCGAATATTAACTTTCGTCCTTTTCATGAGGATTGTTGTTCAAAGTTTGACGTCTTAAAGTAAAACATCACCTTCCAAATAAAGAACGAAAATGTAATAACAAGCGAAAATAAGAGAAATGGATAAAGACACGATGAAAAAACGACATGTTAAAAGACAATGTAAATGTTGAATGAATAAAGACTATATTTAAAACGATATTTAGTTCAGGTCGACGGGTAATGCAATATATCGATCTCGCGACTGCATCATCAGGTGTAATATTAACCGGGCACGTCGCGATAAACGAACGGCATAATTCAAAGCAGGTCTAACGAGGATGTGGACACACCAACCCTCCAGAAAAGTAAGTGCTCGTTTTTTTCCAGTCTATTATCACGCTTTTCAGAAAAAAAAAAATAAAAAAAATAACGCGCTCCAACAATAAACGTCGGCAGTTGATTTAAACCGGCTGTAGGTTAGTAGGTGGGTAGAGGGATATCGTAATAAAACGAGGCGAGTTGGAGCGAAAAAAAAAAAAGACGCTCGGTAAAACGACTCGGACGGCGATAAAAGGGGGGGAGAGCACAGGTGTGGCGACCCATTGTAGTCCCGAGATGGGATATATGTATATATATATATTCGGCCACTAGTTACCGTACGCGCAATCTCTTCCCCGCGTGTTATATATAGGCGTGGGATTTCCTACGACCCCGATGCATACGTACAGAGATGACCGTGTGCTCTCCGGAGGGAGGGAGATAGGCGCGCGGCCAAAATGCAGTCTCGCAACTTTTATGTTTTCACGTGCCATTGAGCCCGAGGCTGCCAAATGGATGAATGGCCATCGACAAACGAACGAAAGAACGGGCGTCCAAAAAAAAAAAAAAAACATCGTGTATACCGAGCATTCACCGGCCCGTGTGCCATTGTTGTTGCCGTGTGCCCATATTGCTGTGCACGGGCGAGATGATGGCGTTAACGAGATGCTGATGGCATTGAGCCGATGCACGAATGTGCGGTGGAAAAGAGGAGGTGGAAGAAAAAAAAAAAAAAAAAAAATCGATCTCTCGCGGGCGCGTCGAGCGGTTATTGTCTCATCTCTGCAACGACGGGGTCACAATGGCCCTAATGAAGGGAAAAAAAGGGAAACAAGAGGTCTGATAATTAACGAGCGGCATTTGCACGCGTGATACAAGAAACGGTGAGTAAGGGTAGCACGGCTGGGAGCTTGAATAGCCAATGAGGGGAAAAGATAGAGGAAGAGTGTAAGCGCGATGGGTTTGACGCTCCTGTAATCAATTGAAGGGCTCCAAAGAGGAGGAGGAGATGGTAATGAAGTTAGTCAAAGTATTAAACTGGAGCAAACTAAGGGAGTTTCTGCTAAGGACTGCTCTTACTACCCACGTACTCTGTATACGTATATGGGCGTGTGGTGAGCATCGAGATGCAACCGATAGGACACGTTAATACGTTACAGGGGGGATCGAAACTTTGGGTCCTAAAGAGATAGACAGCGTCGTCTCGGGCAAACTTGACTGCAGGTTACGATCATCATTTCCAAGTGCGTTGGGAGAGCACCTTACACCTCCTCCTCCACCTCGTTTAGTTTACGTGACCATATACATCCCGCCTATAAGTCGATGGCTGAGCAACTAACTCATCCCCGAGAGTTTCCTATATCGTGTACAGCTTAATACGGGTTATATAACCGAGTCCGCAGCCAACTTGATGATTTCGCGAAATTCAACCGTCATGTATACCTGACCAAATGGGATTATTGGCCGTGTGTACACCTATAGATATATATACTCGTGGAGCCAAGATAAATCGCTCCGTGTCACGGGCCATGTATACGCGCACCACTTGTGCACGCGGGGAGGTCTTGAATCTGATTTATTGCGTCGATCCTCGTCATTATCTCCCGTTATCTCGAGAATATAACTGGGGATAACCACCCGACATCCGCACGCGCACACGTACGTCTACAAAAGTCCCTTGTCTTTCTCGGCTTGACTTTCCATCTCCCGTGTTTCCGACACTGACGAAGCACGTACTCTTGTTTTTGTACATGTATACATACGTATACATATGTATACATGCCCGTTTCCCTTGTTCCGAAGCTTCCTCCTCCCTACCAGTTTTTTCACATTCATTCCCGTTGGAGCGAGCGACATATCACCTGGATTTCAGCTCGAGTGTATCAATTTTCCGCTCGATTGGACGAAACCGACCGTGCCCTACAGTGATTTTCCTCTCCCTCCCTTTTTTTCCTATAAACGATATCCTTTACTCCCTGAGCCGTGCGAATCAATGAGACACGAACGTCGATTCGCGACGTTTGACGCTTCGTCATCGGCACTTTTTCTTTTCTTTTCATTTTTCGACAACGACAATTGCAAAACGATTGTTTTTTTTTTTCCTCTTTGAAATTTACACTCGTGCGTTGGTGTGCCGCGAGATATTAATGAGCCGTTTTCCCCGGCAGTAAGCGCGTTTAATCATATCGCCTATACTATACAATTACGTCAGTAATAACAAATTGTCGTTGAGAGTGCTTTTACGAAACAATTGCAACAATTATCACGCTAACAAACCAATTTCCATAATCATTTCAAGCTCGAGCGTTTGAGCCCCCAAATTTGCATGCATGTACGGTCAAACTCGCTCCTCATCGAGGTTTAACGCGTCGTTCAATTTTTTGGCTCGATCGTTACGCGCACCGTGATTATTGCGTTCGTGGGTTAAAGTACTCGTACAATGTTGTTCTCGTTGCGTGTTTTAATTTCAACCCGTATTTTACAGATTTTTCAGTCCATCGGTTTGCCGGAATCGCACAGATTTATGGAGCCACTTTTACGGAGCAAATGAGAAAAATGTACATTTTTGTACTTTGTTCATTATCCATTATACAAAATAATCCTCTTAAATACAGAATGGAGGTGTAATTTGAAAAAAAATTCCCAACGCTTTAACTGTACACGAGCTCGGCCATTAAATGTTGGAGATTAAAAATTTTTACGACCGCTCTTTTGGCATATTTAATCCTAATAATTAGCATGTAATTGGTGGAAAGTTCAGCAAAGTACTTACCCTCGAGGTCCTAAGCCAAAGCTCGTATTTCAAGTCACGCGTCCCCTCATTCGTACATGGCGGACAAAAAATTGGCAGGATTGTATGTAATAATACAATAAACCATTTAAACTCTCAGCAATTAACCGATAAAAAAAAAACTTTTCACCCCCAAACTTTCGTATTTATGAAGCCAATTTCCTCCGTCATAACGCACAGCCCATTGCGCTATATTTTTATTCACAATTTTTTTTTATGTTTCAGGTAACCGGAATCGTTGGAAGAGCGGACGTCCTAGCTTGTATTTTTTTCCTACTGTCATTTCTCGCCTATCACGGGTAAGTTCCGTCACGTTGTTTTATTCGACAAGAGAAAGGGACAATGAAAATACTAAATGTCCGTATACTATATCATGAGGTTAAAAACACTCAAATATTGCATAATTAACGGGTTAGTTTGATCAAAGCTCCCAAAGTAATAATAGTAATGGCTCTACCAGTAAATCGTCCTCGTCATCGTCGTCGTCGTCGCACGACGTTAATCAACGTGATTATGAAAACGCGGTCGCGTGTACACTTGTACGCACGTACACGCGATGATAATACTAATGTACGCAAATTCAGCAAGTGTATGGATATACGCATAATAACTATTACCAATGACGCATGTATATGTATGTATAACTACTTGTATAAAGCACGGATGTTGTTGAAAGCGCCGACGTATATACAAGTGGTTAGTTTTAGCGATGGTGTTTCAATATTTTATGCGGATACATGGTCTCTGGGCCTCTCTATATATATACAGGCACATGGGTGGCAAGAGAGAAAAGCGAGGTGGTATAAATTCAGTAACGCGTTTGGCGATTAATTTCAAACGAAGGCGGGCGACACGAATGTTCCATTTGGGAGATTAAAACGATAGATTGAAACGATAGACGAGTGGATTCATCTAGAATCGATTCTCCCCCGTTTCTCCCTTCGTCGTTTTACTTTTCAGAATATCACGGTCCTTGCCTCGGAATAATGATTTAGCACTTAATCGGTCAAATGGAAGGGAACTTTGCTGGGAGCCACTTTAATATAGAAAAAAAAAAAAAAAAAAAATTTCGTATAGCATCGTCAGTGCCGGCGATTAAATGGACGAGGGGCTAAAAGAGCGCTCGGTTGCCGCTATGCATAACTAAACGCAAGAGCGTGACGGGCCGTAAAGTATAAGTACTCGAGCCTCGCGCTGCGACAATTTAATTTCAATTTTTCTTCAATTTCTCCCTTTCTCTAAAAATAGAAATAATAAATAAAAAAAACCATACATCCACGAGGTATAAAAACGTTGCTGTGTTTTCAGTCAACAGACGGCCTACGTGTGGAGCAGCGTGTGCTTCGGGGCCCTTTCTATGCTCGCCAAGGAGACCGGCGTCACCGTACTGCTGCTCAACCTGCTCTACGATCTGTGTCGCTCGTGGCACTCGATAAAGAGGTATAACCATCAACTGTATGCCACGCATGTGTGTGAGCCCCTTTGGTAAATCAATAGTATACTCACACGAGCCTTTCGTCTCCGATAACAGGTCCATTTCCGAGGCAAAGTGGAACGACGAGTCCCGACTCTTTGCGCGACGAGCTGCCACTCTACTGGTCTCGGTGAGTTGTTGGACCCAAGCTGGTCCATCACCTCGTACTTACGTCCTTATACGGGTTGAAACCCAAAACCCCCCCTCGAGCACGATACATACATATACATAGTGCCGTATAGAGTTATTGGGAAATTTTTCCACCAGCGCCGGGGTACACGCCCACAGGGCCGTCGCGTGGTTTTCCGGGGCCACATAACTTTTCGGATTTCTTCTCGTCCGGTCGCGCTGAAAAATGTACCTCTCCGCCCACGATCGCGGCGGTGGCTCCTCTCTTACTTGTTTTTCTCCTCGTCCATTCATACGTACCCTCCACACCACCCGTGACCTCCTCCCGGTGTGTCGAGAGACCTGACGTATACGTGCGGCTGCTCTCGAGCCGTATACGTGTATGTTAATTTATGCAGCTGAGGTTAACCGACAACCCCCTTATCACTGATGTACATATGTATGTATATATATATGTACATATTCCAGCCCGAACTTACCCTTAATCTACCGTCATTCGCCTTACGTACGCGGGAGACGTGCTGGAGCGTGTCCTACTTCCTCTCCCCCGAGATATCTGCATGACACGTGTATTTTCAATAAGGTTATTGCGGCTGATGGCCATAATGGCTGCAATATGCGGGACGGATCGAGTTGTTCCCCCCTCCCCCGTGTGCGACCATTTATTACTATAAATAAAATAACATCACGAGTAATGTGTTGTTTCGTGGTGAAATGCCAGGAATATGAGGGGGGAAAATATAAAAAAGGAAAAATGACAATGGAATGTACCGAATAAAAGATTCGAGGGGAGCTGGTTAGTCCACATATTTACCGAAATTGAATTTTCCTTCCCCATCGGCCGCGAGTCCACGGTATTACCGCCATTATGTACGGGCTCTCTCGACACCCCCCATTCCCGGCGAAAAATCCCTTTCCGATCGATTCCCCGTCCCTTTCTTTTTATCAACTATGGTATTTTTTACGGCACAACCTTCCCCCCCTCCCTCGTTGGATTCCTCGGAGCCGTCCTTACCCTGATCCTCCCTCGTTTTATTTCGTGATACCGGCCAATACGTATATATACACATCCTGGCTGTCTTTGCATTTTATCGAGTTTGACCGAGACCTGCTCCATCGGGCGCCCAGAAACGTGTAAGCGCTTACGCACGAGTTCTTTTTTTTTTTTTTTTTTCTCGTCCGCTTTTGTCTCCTATCGCGCACACCTACGCCCAGATTTATATTGTTCGGGGATTTACCTTGTATATATATATCCACATATATAGTGTAGAGAGCGTAGTCGGGATATCCAAGACTGGATTTATCCTTGCTGGGGTTTCGATTAAAGCGACATGTGTGTATACATATATATGTATATGTATACCTGGTGGTGTACGAGCAAATTCCAATGTAAAAGCTACACCGATGCCGAGCTAAAATTGTTTTTCATGTCTTCTTTCAGCTGGGCGTTCTCCTGGTCGCGAGGCTGGCCCTGCTCCACGGGGCGCTCCCGAAATTCTCGCCGCAGGACAACCCGGCAGCCTTCCACCCCTGCTTCCACGTCAGGTGAGCACACGCACCTCCATTGCGGGAGCACTGGTTGTTTTTTTTCTTCCCCCACCCCCATCCCACGAAACTTTGCCCCTTGCACCCGGAAATGAATATACCGTGGGAGGGTGAAAACTTTGCCGCCGCGTGTGCACCCTCGACCACATAAATTTCCACCCCCTCCTCGGCCTCTTCCGCGTTTCTTCGAAGGTTCCCGGATTTCGCGGATAACTTCCCTTGTTTCGACTACCCGTGCAGCCGAGCTGTGGCTCCATGATAAAAAAAAAATTATACACCGCGAGGTGGAGGAGATTAAAATGGTACCCGACCAAACGCGAGCGTATCTATAGGAAAGTAGGGGGGCAAAGTGTCGATATTCCACAGTCGGATTTTCACGTCGGCACCCGGGTGGAATATTTCATGAGACGTGTATAATTCTTGAGGAGCCTTCGCTCGAGACCACCCCCCCTAATGCACGTGGGTGGGAGGGAGGGCGATACGCAGAAATGGGAAAAATCCGTCGAGGCTCTTCTCGCTCCTTACACTCCATGCAAATGTGTACACGCGCGTGTTCCGCAAAGCGCTTTTATGCACCAAAGTGCACCCGGCGAATCGCAATCCCTCTTCGATGCAACTCGACGGAATTTTCCCTCCTCTCCCGCCTGTCTGTCTGTCTCGCTATTTTCATTTTCGCAGGTGTATATGTATATAAATACGCTCGCTCATGTTTTTTTTTTTTTTTTTGTTTGTTTCTGGTAACGCCGAAACGTGTTATTTAGTTATTTCTTTTTTTCTCAACCTTCCTCCCCCTCACGTACACTTTTGTGTATGTGCTACTGTCGGGTATCGAAAATTGAAAGGTAAATATATAGTGTCGAGAGTTTCCGTTGTTCTCCAACCAAACTCGACTAATGAAATAGCACACGTGTCGGAGAGAGCTGGCGTTGTATCGATAGCCAGCCGTCGAGTCTCTCGTTGATGAATCAATAATGCGCGTTTCCTCGCTACGTACACATATACGTGTACGTGGAATTGAAAATGGAGCGTAAAATGCAAAATGGCGATGGTGGTACAACTGTAAAACGAAACAAAACCAACGACTCTCCCTGAAAGGCTGCGGAAGAGGAGGAGGAGGAGGAGGAGTAAAAGAAAATATGTACGTATACAAAAGACGAGGCAAAGTATACGCGCTCGGGGGCGCCTGTTTTTATTCGCGAGGAGAAACGTATCTATACAAGGGCAAGTTTTTACCATACGCGAGGAGCTCCACCCGAGGCGGTGGTTCGATTCGCGGGTCGCACGCGTAATATAACGCACCACCCGCGGCGCGTGTGTATAGGCCCGTGCGGGTAAAGAGAACGGGTGGGTTTATACCGTCTTCCTCCGGACCATTACCGTAAAACCATCCAGAAGTACATGCGTGTACACCATCCACCGCGAGAAGACGCGCGCTCTTTTACTGCCTCTCTCTCGCTTCCGTACGTATGTGTATCTGTATAGTTCTGCTATATGTATATGCTCGGCTCTCCGAGCCAACTCGACATATTTTTCGCGCGAGCAACCGCGTTTTATTGCCACCAGCGTCTCCACCTCCTCGTTTTTTTTTTTTCTCTCCCCCGTGTGTTATTCTTGTATTTACAGGCGCGTCCACCCTCGTAGTTGCTGATTCTCCCGTGTGACCCACATACATACACGCGCGTATGCACATCCACCCTTTACCACGGAAATCATAGAGCAGGGGAGGGATGAAGGAAAAAAAAAAAAAAAAAAAAAAATGGAATTCTTGAAATATACATCGTGCCGTATACAGTCCGGTGATACGGCAGCCACTCGAGAGAGGGTAATTGCGAATGTATATCATCCGGTCGACTGGTGCTGGAGAAAAGGGAGACGGGGGCAAAGGGGTTGGGAATGAGCAAGTATATATAGGTAACAGGTAACAAGGAAACAGGAGAAGAAGAAGAAGAAGTAGTCGAGAGGAGAGGAGGCAAAGTAGCTGAAGATCGGGGCTGGTACAACAGCCGGTATAAAAGCGGTAAAAGCAATATGGCCGGAGGCGCCCGTGCACTTAATGCACTTTAATAAAAGGTCTTTGAGTCGGCGTTAACGCCGGCAACGGCGGCTGCCCCCCCAAGTGCCTGCGAGCGAAGATGTACAACCGATGCCCCGCGTGTATATATATATATATACACGGCACACCTCACTCTTGCCATTATCTGGCTCTTAACGCTTCGCAGTTTACGTGCTCGTTCGTATAACTCGAGCCTACACCTATCCACCTACACACGGTCTCTCGTTATCTCTCGGCCGAGCATTAATTCAACCGCTATCGGCTAAGCCACGGCTGTCACCTTAGCTCCGCGGCAACCCAATACCCCCAACCCTCCTCCCGAGAACTGTATATATACCGTAGGCCTCGACTTAAGGATTCACGCCCCGTTCTCGAGTTTCTCCCGAAGATGAGTTTACGAACGGACTCTGGAGGAGGAGAGCAAAAAGAAACAGCAAATAAAAATTTTTACGACTCCACCGGCGGGTGCTTGCTTCGGCTCCGGTAACTACCACCGTTGTTACGCGCTTGACGTAATTTTTTTGCCCGCCCGTATATCGGCTCGGACAATGTGGAACGAAATGAAATATATAGGTTACGCAAAAAAGAAATGAGTATAACGTAAAGGGCTGCACTGTAGTGGTGGGTGTGTATGTGTGTACGTTACAACGCGCAGGGGAAGGGCTCTCGTGGGGGTATGTGTATGAAAAAGACCGGGTTAAGATGCCGGGAGCATTTTTTCCATTCCCTCGTCTCTTTCCCCTATAGTTTCCGCTACATCATTTTCTCTCTTGACGCGCGCGGTTGTGTGTGTGTGTGTGTGTGTATAGAGTTTAGAGCTCGCAAACATAAGCCGGCGTGCCTCTTCTGTTTTCTCCCGACCCTCCTTTCTTCTCCTGTACTTCTTGGCAAGAGAGTCTTACAGCGTATCAAGAGTATACTCTACACGTATATACGTGCGTCCTCGGCTCTCGGGGCATATAAGAGCCTGCTAATTGGGTGCTCGTACATGCAGCTGCGTCGCCGGCGTGGAAGTAGGCCGCCGTGTCGCAACAAAGCTCGAGCTCAGCCCCCGCAACGCGAGTGCATATAATTTATACCCCGTACGGTGGGAATCTGCATCGCGATGGACACCCGCTGCAGTAAAACATATCAATGCAGTTTGTCGTGTGCTCGTTAAAATGTATACAGTCTCTCCGCCCTCGCCCACGGTTGCCAGGGCGACTCGCTCGTCCAGTGGGGCAGGTTCAATCAGCCGAGCGCCCTCGAGCTCTAGACTCCCCGGCTTTTGTGCGCCCCTAATTACCCGGGCTCTTTGTCATACCCCGGTGTCTAATCCCCACTCCCCCCGTGCTCGAGATTTTCGAAATCCGCTTCCGACAGTCCGGCTGTCGCGCCGCGTCACCTGTCACGTACCCCCTCGCACGCGGCAAAGTTTTTCTCGCGCGCGTTTAGTTCCCACTTTTTCGAAAAATTGTCTCCCCCTTCCCCAGCGAGCGCGTCAAAGTGTTTTGCTTTTCCGAACTTTTAAAAGCGCGAGCGTGGAACTCTTTCCACCGTCCCCCCCCCTCCCTACACGCGTTATACGCGAGCGTCCGGGGGGAATTTATTCGGAGGAGGGGGGGAGGGAAAGTTTTTGCCTCCGAGTCGGATATACGTCGGGCGCGCAATAACCACCGCCGTGTATTCCTACAAACGCGGTCTCGGTTTAGCGTGGCAAGCGCCGTTACGGGAGTTTTAATTTCCACGAAACGCCGGGAAAAAGCAAACTTTACCCTCCTTCCCCGTGTGTCTCCGTGTGTGTGTGTGTGTGTGTGTGTGTGTGTGTGTGTGTGTGTGTGTACAACAACGTCTTTTATTTGTGTCAAAACGGCCCTTTTGCCGCTCGAAGTAAAAAGATCTCTCGTCGCGTCCGATCAAACGCCGACTCGTACTACTGAAAAGGGCTGTCGGGCTGTGGAAGAAAAAAAGGGTTCGAGGCCAGCGCAGTGTGTCATCTGATGATAAAACGGCTCGAGGGTAATAGGTCACATGATACTCTACTGAGAAAACCTTGTGGATTCATTTTTATCTGTTTGCTCCCCCCCGCCTCAGTTCGCGGACTCGGCTACTTTGAATACCGCAGTTGGGGGGTGGGGAGAGTCAAGTAATGCGAGTAGGTATACATGCTCGGTCCATTTTGTTGTAGAGAGCGCGTATACGTATATACATAGGTAGTAGCGATCGGGGAGTCAATCGAGCCGAGGTAGACGGGTCTGATAGGATCGGAGGGGGGCCAAAGGAGCCGGTGGAGCGCGAGGAGGAGTCGCTCGTGAAAAATTGCTTTTACACTCGGATGTAGAGATCAAAGAAGAAGAAGAAGAAGAGGAAGAGGCTCAAGTCGAACTCGAGCGATTATGCAAATGCGGAGTACTCGCCTTTGCGCGGGAAAAGATGGCGATACGAGTGTTGGATGTGTGCTCCACCGAGTGTGTATTATGTGGGGCTCTCGTACGTTTACAAGTAGATACCAACCGTATATATATATATATAGGCACTATGATGATTTTTACACCGTGCGGCAGGAGGAGTAGGTTTGTGGGGGAGGGGGGTAGTTCGGGCTGTGGATTAATTCCCGCTGAGTATCGCTCGTAATGCTATCAATCAGCGGGATAGAAGGCCGGGAGAGCTAAACGGGACCAAAGTTTCGAGAGCCGATGAGCTGGGTGTTACTACGTCGGCTCCGCCAAGAGAGATGGGATGTATAAAGGCGCCCTCCACCCCCTCCTCGGTGCTTCGTAAGCACCAGACTCCCGACGCATCTTTCCCAGACTATGGACGCTAGAGACTACGGTGGCTCTTGAAAACTATACGTATATATAGACACCCACTCCCTCCCTCCCTCCCTCTCCCTCTCTCTCTCGAAGACGTATCAATTACACTTGAAAGATTACCCGAGCTCTACGTGGCACGCAAATCCTCGGCCTTGGCGTTGACCTCCAGGTGTATCGCGTTACGTCGTTATGATTTCCCGATTGATGTAGAGTGGCTGACTCGATTGAATGTATAGTTGTCTCCTCCCCTGACGTCTGGATTGAAAGAGCTTTTGGTATCTGTATAACATGGGTGTGTAACGATGATGATGACTCGTTGACAAATGCTCGGCACGTTCGCGTCGGCGGTACCGGCTCTCCCAATTCGGGAAGAAAAATTGTACCCCCCGAGGTGCGATTAATCACGTTGGCGAAACAAGCGGGGCAAGAAAAATTATTCTATAAAAACGAGCACGGCGAGGGTGGGGGAGGCGTCGAAGAAAAAGGGTTCGGATGTAGGGATGGAGAATATTATACGCACGACAGAGAGCGAGTGTGTGCGAGGTAGGGGCAGGAAAATGGCCGAGCGTACGTGTTTTTGCGTGCCCCTCGGACTTTTCATTTTTTTTTTTTTTTTCTTTTCCCAAGCCCTGAAATGCATCGCTCTGTTGCTTTGTTTTCCTCCTTCATTTCTCCCGGTCCAACTTCCAATTACGGCAATCCGCGCTCAATTTAAAAATCACGCTTCAATTGAGCATTGCCAACATTAGCCCCGTAGCGCGCGAGCCGGGGCAAACTCGCCCCGGAAAGTCGAACAATGGACCCGCCGGCACGGAAATTTTCCATTCGGGCGAGTAGATTCCGTCAGTATAAATATTAACTCCGACCGGGGCCACTCCCACCCCACCCATAGGTGAGTACCCACGTGTATATTATATACGTACGAGTGTGCAAAAAAGCGCAAGACGAAAGAGGAAGGGAAGAAACATACGGACCCACCCGAAAACGAGGGAGAGTGACAGGAACAAAAGAACCAAAGGGAAACGACTTTTGCGCCGTTGGGGGTTGTTTATTTGTATTATGTCGAAGAACAAAAATGCACCCCATACTTGTGTAGCCGAGTGCGTGCTCGCGAGCGGCATTTCGCCCGCGCGCGATAATCAGGAGGGACGGTTTGAATGCGCTCCAGCTAATTATCCCGGCGTGCAGGTATATGAGCCCTCTGTGTGCCCCTTTGACGGAAAGTTTTTGTGTTCCAACGAACAAAACGAAAGTCGCGCTAAAACAGCGTCGAACGCAATCTCGGGGCCTTCGACACGTTGAAGCGAGGCTCTCTATATATAGTATGTATGCAGAAGAAAAAGGAAAAAATTCATCAACGGAGGGGGCGTTGCGCGTTGTCCTCGTTGCAGGTTGCTGACGTTCTGTTACCTGGCGGCGCTGAACTTTTGGCTGGTCCTGTGTCCGGCGAGCCTTTCGCACGACTGGCAGATGGGCTCGGTGCCGCTGGTCACCTCCCTCGCGGACACTCGAAACTTGGCAACGTGCCTTTTCTTCGGTGGCTGCCTCGTCCTCACCTACCGGGCCTTTGCCGACTTTGAGGTACTTCATCACTTGCAAACCCTTTACTCTCTCTCTCTCTCTTTCTCTCTAGTACTTTGTACTTGCACCCTGTATACATACAACTCTGCCGTATAACCAAGTGTCGCACTTTTTTGTGTTTGGTCGCTGTGTGTGAATACTCCAGCAACAGAGGCACCCACCACTGGTTCTCGGCTGGATGTTTCTGGTCCTGCCCTTCCTGCCCGCGTCGAATCTCTTCATCACCGTGGGCTTCGTCGTTGCCGAGCGTGTGCTCTACATTCCCAGGTAAGCGTCTCTCGGACGAATTTTTTTTCATTTTTCTTTACACACGCGTGACACTGGATGTTGAATCTTGATGTTTTTCACGGCAAAAACCAAGGAATCCCTTTCAAGAACAAAAATCCCCCAACGCGTCTGTCGATGATCTCGAAATAGAAATCGTCGTTTCTCGCGAGTGTGTGCTCAGGGAGTAAGTTGAGGATCCACTTCAAGTACAACTCGTTTGAATTATAAATTTTACTCTGTTGTACCTGCAGTGCAAATGTTCGAGAATGCGATGAAAGTACGAACGCGGCGCGCCAAAAGCTTGTGAAATTGTGTTTTCTGTTTAATTGACGTTTCACAAACTTTTGTTAACTAAATAAGTACACCCTCTCCCCCTTCGTTTGTGCATATTTTTTGCTACGATGCAAATTGACGGAAAAAAATTTTCTTGCAACAGCAGCCAACTTTTTCAATCGCGCTCGTTTTCATACAGTTGGTCAACGAGACGCGAATTAATGCTTACCATTGCATTTTTTTTTTAATAATAAATTGGTGCACTTTACTGAGACTTTGACAAAGTAATCCACTCGCGGTGCTCAACCAACACTCCTCTTGCGGACAACGCGCCCCTCATTTATTAACCAAACACCATAATTACAACAACGCAACGGAATATTTATTTTTAATTAGTTGTACTCGAATTCTTCATCATAATTGTTGAATAATAAAAGCGCTTTTTTGTCCACGCAAATTGTACCCTCAACTCGCAAAGCGAAAAAAAAAAAAAAAATACACGTACAATGCAGTTTCTATGGCTTTTAGAGAGTTGAACTTTTTTGCAGCAAATTTGTTTATCAACTCTGCCTTGCGTGTAATGACGTAAACGTAAAAGTATACCATATACGAGATTGTTTAAAGTATAATAAAACCTTGTGCTCTGGTAATAAATGTATTTAACATCAGTCGTGCCTATTTGCGTGCAATATGGTGGTATTTTTTTTTTATTTTTTTTTTTAATTTTAAAAGCAGCAAAATATGTTTCTCTTTAAAACCCAAACTTGGCGTGCCATTGCAGCATCGGTTGGACGCTCCTCGTGGCCTACGGAGCCCAAATCATCTGGACGACAATGCCGCGCCGGAGAACGCTACTAACGACCTGCGCCACCCTACTGATACTACTGAGCTGCTGTCGCACTGTTCTGAGAAATCGCGACTGGACGTCGAGGGAGTCGCTACTCCGGTACTTGAAAAAAACCTCATCCTCCATTAATTGTAATAGGTGCACACACACGATATGACCAATACTCACTGTGATCTAACAGGGCGGGTCTCCGAGCACTGCCCGACAACGCAAAGATGCACTACAACTTTGCAAATTTCCTCCGCGACACGTCGCAGCCCAACCGAGCAGTTCTTCACTACCAGGTGGCCCTGTGGTGAGTCCAATTGATTTTATACCCACATTATGTGCGCATCGAAAATTAAGCATATACCCGCGTGAGCCGTGCACGCGGGGCACTGTTGGGAAAACAAAAGCTGACCCGGTGCATCACACACGGAACAGCTCAAGGGGGAGAAGTGTGTGTGTGTGTGTGTGGAGAGGCCGGCCGCGCGGGATTACGCGGTTGGCAGGTACCGGAGAGCCCAGGCTGCATTAATTAACCGCGAGAGATAAAGTACGGGCTGCCTATTAAACCCCGGCCCCGTCGCGAATAATGAAGGTGGGGGGAGGGTTAGTCGTTTTTCTTACATCATGGCCCCACGGGCAACCCCCCCCCTCCCCTTCTTCTTGTTGGCTCGAGTGGGCGTGCAGGTCTCGAGAGTCCCAGCGCATCATCTCACGAGAGGGGGATGCTCAAAGTGCAGGTGTATATATATAGGGCTGCGTGTGTCGTCGGTGATGCCGGGGCCGATTAAGCCTCGAGTCTGCTCCGCGCACTCGTCGATTATCAAACGCGGCGCGGCTCATCGGAGCTTTTGACATCAGCTTTTTTTTTTTTCTCCCCATACTCGTCATCCCCCTCTCCTATATGCATCGGCTTAACGCGCATACCTGCCGCGCGTATTTGTGTTTGCCCGCGTAATCCGTGCCCCATAAACCCATGTGACGTGGATTATTTGCCGTTTTGCCGGATTATAAAAATATATACATACATATATACATATNGTCGAAAAGCTCTCTGTTACCATACAATTGATCAATTACTTTATTATACTACCCTTAAATTGCTGCTGCTGCTGTGCGAGGGATATTTCCTTATACCATAGTATACTACTTATTAATCATGAAGCCACCAAAATGATTAAAATAAGTAGTACAGGTATACTTAAGTATTTTTGTTGTCTAAGATCGAGAGGAATTAATTAGGTAGCGAGAGACAAGAGAGAGTAAGTGCAAGCGTCAGACAAGAGGGTCGCCGCACTCGCCACAGCCTGCAACGAAGACGCGACGTTATGTATATATATATATATATATTATACGTATCGAGGTATAAGATGTCGCGCTTGCAAAAGCTCTACCTCGCTATACATCGTGTACGGATACATGTACGTATAGGTGGGCTCTTCGAAATGCGATGTACGCAGATATAGGGGCATAAAAGTTTTATACACTGGCTTTCTCCGCCCGTGCACGAGATCTTCTGTTATACAGGTATATAACATACATACAGGCACAATGTGTATACGTATACAAGCTCGTGCATGCCAAAAGATGCCGCTCTGCCGACCTCTGTATACGTTACGTGTATATGTATATGTATATTTACGATGATACGTTATTTCACGGTATAAGCGTGCACGTATACAATGGTATGTACGGTGTGTATATATTATACCCGGGCGTTTCTGTGTGCTTGCGCTTTACGACACGCCGCGCGCTTTTAACATTACTCCGGTGCAAGCTCCGGCATTAAATGAATGTAAGTATACCTATGAATACGTTGTACCCTGTACACATACGCACTCATATATTATATAGCTTTGGTGTGTTTGTGTGTGCCGGATGACGCACTACCCAACCACGTGTATGTGTATAATATATACCTTTCCCCGGTAGTGCTGATGCAGCCAGCCGTTGTGCATTATTATTATTATTATTATAGATACCCGATGTGTCACACGTATCGTTTGTCCTTGGTCCGCTAAATCAGGGTACTCGCGTGATGAAAACGGATTGGAATGTCGCGCATCCTTGCGCCAAGAGGAAGAAGCAAATAAAGAGACTGTTTACGTTCGCCCCCCACCCCCGGGGCATGGAGAGCTTTTTTCCTTTATCTCGATGATAACTCCCCATCGGCGAGGCGGGCCCGCGGCTTTGACACCCCGGCAGGAAGGGGAAACTATAAAATGACGGAGCCAATGGAACCCGGGCCCCTTCGTACACAGAAAACTTGCCCTCGTAAAGCTGCTCGGGAGTAAATCACGCCCACCCCGTTTCTTTCTCTCTTCCCCGCGGACTTTATGATCCGTGCAATTAATGCGCGCGAGCGGACAAAGCGCTCCGGTGCGGTGCACCGGTTACCTTACGCGACCTCTTTGCCCGACCGACCTGACACTTCTTTTTTTCTTCTTTTTTTTTTTTTTTTTTTCCTCCCCCCATGCACATCGGTGTAATCGATCCTCGCATCGCGATGGCTTGCGTTTGGAGAGGAAAAAAGAAAAAAAAAAACAACGCGACTTGTTGACGATTCATTCGAACGTGGCTCAAACACGCGCGTGCGCCGTTGTTTTGTTTCGCTCATCGACTCTTGGTGCACCGGCTCCGTATCAAATTGTATTTATCTTGGAAGCAATTTTTAACTCGAGAAAATTTCACCGAGCAAAGAAGAGAGGGCTTACAAGGTGGGGGGGGGGGGTGGAAAGGTAAAGAAAGGAGACTCTTTCGCATAAAACTCTCCCCCCCTATCAAGTTAAAAGTAAATCAATCAGGCCCAGCAGCCGGGCGAACTTATTTAAACTTTTCGCGAAACGGGCACGTCCTTGCTCCTGCCTTGCTATGCACAGCATCCCAGAGACTCGAGGTAGTTCCGAACTGCCTCTGGCATCGGGGCCGGGGGGGTGGGGTATGCCTATAGCTTCAACTTTTGCTGGCGTTGCCGCTACCCACCATGTATACGTATATGTATATATATATATATTTCTTTGCACCCCTGTGCCGGGTTGTACGGGTGCGCTAAAAAATTTTCTCTTACATCAAGTTTATACGAGAAAAAAAAAAAAAAAAAAAAAAAAAAAAAAAAATGAAAGTTGCTGCCCTCTCTTTTCTTCCGCCATAATCTTTGTTTCTCGATACTTGCCGTTCATTATATACGTATAGGCTGTGTAAAACTTGTACGAACCCGCGAGCGAGTCTTTGCTGCCCCTGTGAATCAATATCGACCACGAAGTAGCTTGGATATATGTAAAAAAAAAAAAAAAATAGATACAAAGTCGTCACATCACAGGTGGGGTACATCATCCGCGTAGTAGCCCCAAGTAAAAAAAAAAGGGTCAATCGGTGATGCGATTAGCTGGTGGGGGGTGGAGCTCGCGATGTTATTTTACACGTATACGACACGGTAGGTACCTGATCTCTTGGAAGCAATGGATACACGATGGGCCGGCGGTGGTCGAGCTGGTCATCTATACGTCCTCGACGTTGACGAGAGCGTCTAATCGACTATACAACAGCTATCGGACACGTCACTGCCCGTAATCCCTGTACTCTTCGTGGGTACCTGTATACGTATGTATGTATGTATACACACACACACACACACACACACACACACACACACACGAGAGAGAGAGAAAGATGGGACGGACAAGGTGGTTTGCGGGAGTCGTCCGCACGTGTGGCCTCTCCTTCACCCCTTCCGAGCCACTGGCGCGTTTACGGAGATTAGATGCATATCACTCCATCTCCCTGGCTCTGCCTTTTGACGCTGGTATACGCGCGGACCTCTTCTCGGCTTGTTTGCCTTGCGCCATCAAACCTCAGCTGGAAGATTAATTTAATTGTTACGCACGATGTGTGGGTGCTTTAGGAGCTCGGCGGACAGCCACGTGTAAACACACAAAATTACACTACTTGGTCGCTTACTCATCCCTGTACACATAAAAACCTTGATTGCAGCGTTTTAATTATATAATTTTGTTTATGTATCCAGCAACATGCAAGTGTTGTATGTATTTTACTAAACCAGCATCAACAATGATGATTGTGTTTTTTTTTGTTTTGCGACGTACTGTTTCAGGCTTTGGCCAACGTACGCGAGCGCGCACAACAATCTGGGCACGCTGACAGCTGGCGAGGAGGAGGCGGAGAAGCACTTTTTAGCCGCGATCCAGGCGCAACCGGGCCACGTTAATGCCCACTACAACCTCGGCCAATTGTACAGGTTAGTCGATTGTCCTTTTTTTTTTTTCATTTATTTCAAACATTGTTTTATACTATATACAGTTACTCGTTTAGGACGTAGAATATACGTATACTTTTGTATGTACAACAAATTACAAATGTAAACACATACCCTTTTTTTTTTTAATTTTGCATCCAAGTGTGAACAATGAGTATTGATTAACAAGATCACCTTTTCATAGTTTGCCTCCCTGAATCCCATACTTTGTGTAAGTACACCCCCCGAATCGTATTGAAATTCTTGTAAAATCGGGCATCCCTTGATTTTTTTATAAATTTTAAAACAAAGAATTCAATCGAAGCCAAAGATCATTTGCGTCGTTTGAAGTACACCCTGGTCAAAAATAGTTATGATTTTGGGGGACAGTGAGGCCACGGATAAGAAGGAACAAATGGCATTAATGATTAATTTCCTCTCAATTTTAAGCTATATATACCCCCCCAAACAGCTTTACCTCGTACGGCATGCAACAACAACGGTAGGTATACGTACGGAGCCCGACCCTCCGCCCCTTTATCTCCCACTCGAGCTGTCCGGCACTCGAGATTGCCGTACAGTTCAATTTATGTGTCGCTGGCTTAGCTGCGCCACGGCCGTCGCTTGCCACCCGGGATTTATGACTCCCCGCTCGGCCGGGCTGACCCGTGGTATCGGCTTTTTTAATAATATCCATCGAACCGCTAATCCGACCCTACTCTCCCCTTCTGTTTTTTGATACCCCTCCCTCTTATCCTGCCGCGCCAGCAGATTCCCTTTTACATTTTTCCTTCTTCGTCGAATAATCCAATTCATCGTCGCGTGGGCTTTGTCCTCGTTTCAGAAAAACTAATCGCACGGAGGAGTGCCTGCGGATGCTGCAAAAATGCGTCTCCCTCGATCCCGCCTATACCCCGGCTTACCTCGTGCTCGCGAGGATGGCCAGTGGCTCGACTACCGGGGCTCTCCTGAGACACGTCGTTCGCTTGCAGCCCAAGAGCCCGGACTATCTGGCCGAGTACGCCGCCTGGCTGCACCAAAATGGTATGACATTTTTCTTTCTCCCCCCTCCCCCCCCCACTCCTCTCGCTCGCATAAATATATTTATTCGTTGGACGGACAATGCGATCGGTGGCCACGTATGTGTAGGTACGTGTGTACGACGGAGGGATGAAAAAAAAAAAAAAAAAAAAAAAAAAAAAAAAACTTATTTCAGGAAAGTGGCTGGCCGCGCTGAAATATTACCTCAAGGGAGTCGCCCTGTCCCCGGTGCACAGAGCCTCGCTTCTGGGCACGGCGAGAATCTTGAGATCTCGGGGACAGTGGTCAAGAGTTCACCAGCTAATAACGAGGTGAGCTCTCGCGACGTGCCGACATTTGTCTCTCTTTCTTTTTCCCTTCTTTTTTTTTTTTTTTTTTTTTTTTTTTCTTCTTTTCCCCCACCATATATATGTATCCCTGTAGGTACTTTTACGTAAAAAAAAAAAAAAAAAAAAATTACAGGTGGCACATTATGCTGAGGATACGGAGGGGTGGCCTTATATACCGTGGAGACCTGTACTTTCGATCTTGGCAGCTGGAGCGCGAGTCGCGCCACATGACCTACCACCACCAGCACAACCAGTGTCTACTGGTGAGTGCCCCCTCCCCAAGGAATCGCAGTGGTGAAAAGTACCTATAGATTTTTTTGTTTTGTTTTTTTGTTCGCATGTCATCGGTCGCGCAGGAGAGCGAGTGCGAGGGTGGCCCGAGGCCCCGGGTGGCCAGCGTCTCCGTGCAACTGGAGCAGGACGGCATCAACCAGTCGGCCCGGTGCAACGAGCGCGGTTGCGCCAGGACGAGAAAGACCGACAGGGCCGCCAAGGCTGGGGGCGTCTCCACGCTCCTGGTCCGCAACCTCCTCGAGACCCTCTAGCCCAACCGGAACTGTACCTACTGTCGAGCTCCTGGGCTCGGTGCACTGTAAAATATACCCACACTCACGCGCATACTTTTAATAAACATATGTTACATAAATTATGATAATATATGGTGTAAATACGTATACGTATATATTTTTTCTATTATCATAATTTATGGTGTAAATACGTATACGTATTTACACCATATGTTACATAAATTATGATAATATATGGTGTAAATACGTATACGTATATATTTTTTCTCGTGCTGAATTTTTTTACGCGCCGTACGCGAAAGCGTACACGAGCTCACGGAGAAGGGATAACTATACGATTTACTACGGAATATGTATCGCATGTATATTAAATACCTGTGCGTATGCAATTGATTAATTTACATAAGGATATATATATATATATATATACGTGTGCGGTCTGTAACGCGTGTACGAGGATGCGGGTGATTCGGACGGATTTTCCATACTAATCGCAAGATTCGTTGGATGGAAGAGGAATGGGGATAATTTCGCATATATACATAACGATAATGATGAATAATCAAAAAATATTGTATACTCGAAGTTTATTTTTTTCACACGAGGTACGTAGACGCGGTACGCGTAATACTATATTACATACATGATACATCAACTACACAGTCATTGAAACCTTTGCAGCGCTATAGAAAAAATAAAAAAGTTAAAAATACGTAGTGAAAAAAGAGAGGAAAGTTGTTGGGCTACGTATAGCTTTGAGTAAATGAAATTTCATATGAATTAAATACAGAGGTGTATATATAACATAATAAGGTACAACGTAACTTATTATGTTATATATACAGAGGTGTATATATAACATAATAAGGTACAACGTAACTTGACGATTTTCGAGTTAACGTGATTCGCGCCATCGAAGATTCGACAGAGTTGTTATCATTATTGCGACGAGTGATTCGTGCCAATTTCGTATAACTAAAGAAGAAAGAATGAGACGAATAGTGTGCTTGCCGGCGTTGTCGTGATTTATCTAAATTATAATCGCCATGGCGTGAAAAAAAAAAAACCGTATGAGCGTAAGTGTATGAATAATTGGACGAAAAAAAAAAATATATATATTCTCAACGAGCTTCAACCAACGCCGCGTCGTTTTTGCATCGTTAATTCCTTCACGTATGAAGCATGTCGTTTTCATCTCTCTTGTATGTATATTATCTTCGTTATCGAAAAAAAAAGAAAGAAAGAAAAAAAAAAACAAGGACGTCGCTGGATTTTAATGAGAGACCAATAAGACATTGTAAATATACGCACTAAATAAGCCAGCAATGGAATATTATATTGTATACGCGTTGTTTCGCCGTCACGTACATATATATGCATATATGTAAACATGACGTTGGTCGATAATGTTTTTCTTTGGTTTCGAGCTTAAAATGTAAAACAGCCAAAGACGCCTAGGCGGAGGAAAAAAAAAAACTATCGTACTCGTCGAGACGTCGAAAAACCTCAATCTTACAACTATTCAAAGATAGAGAGAGAGAAAACTCAATGATTTTGAATAATAAATATTTTAAAACATTATGAGAAACAACACGCCTGCGTACCCTTTTATTTTCACCCTTTTCCTACATTTACATTCTCCGTCATCAATTACCAGTTATATCGTACAATATCCGAAGCATCAAAAGTCACGTTGTTCGCCTCCATTCGAAAGTCCGAACAATGGAGAGAAAGAGAGGGGAAAAGAAAAATCCTCCAACGTACCACCATACAAGCGGCCCGACGCGGCTAAGCATTGCGTAATTTTGAGTTAATTGCCGCCGCAGCTCGCCATCCGTCATTCAAACGGCATACACGTAAGTACATACGCACGGGGGTGCATTGTTGGGATGCTTTGAATTCCAGCGAACTCGAGCCAAGAGAGGAAGAGGGGGTGGGCCCTCTACCCCCGCGCCTTGTACGCGTACTCGCGGAAAGATGAAGAAAAATGAAGTGCAGGGGGGGTGGGAAAGAATTCCAAAGTCGGCTCCTCCACCGCTACATTATGTACAGCGTCCAGCTTCTTTTGCTCCCTTACTTTTTACCCCCACCCCTTCCCAGGAACTAACTATAATTGCCTCGGTAGGTCCTGCTTCCTCTTGCTCTGCTTAATATCTCGAGGGCCCGAGCGAAACTTTTTCCCCGAGAAAACTCTCTCTCTCTCTCTCTCTCTCTCGGCTCGTGTCAGAAAATATCTTGAGCTAAACAGTCCTACTCTTTGGTCCGTTAAAGGCAGGTACAACTTTTCCCCGGCATACCTGCGCGTCGCTGATTATACGTTATACGTGTCTGGGCGAACGGAGAAAAAAGATACTCCATTGAGATGAAACGAGAGGGGGGGGGGGTGAGTTGTAAAACCGAAGAAAAGACGCAGCCGCGCGAAATGGAAAGGAAGTTGTGATCCGGCATATTTTATACCAAGTGGGACGAGGGGGGAGGTAAAGTGCAGCGCAGCTCCGGGTAAGTATTTTGATTTACGTCAAGACGAGCAGGGCAGATCGGTATGGCCTGATGGCATGGATCCACACAACCGATCCCCGGATATCTATATATGGACGGCATTAATATGTGGAGCCGTATGGGGCTCAGCTCCGATATGCTGCACTCCTCTTTTCTCTCGTTTGCACGCGCGAGGGGGCGAATCGTCAATTTTCACTCTACCGTGTATCCGCACGCGCGTATATTATATCGATGGGCCAACTTTTGCAATAAAAAAAACTTGTCCCGTTGTTACTATTCGCGCGCGGGCAGAGGGGGGTCGGGGAGGAGATGGGCGCTATTGTTGGGAACAATAATTTAGTTGGGCGCGACGCAGGAGGTGGGGGGAGAGGGGGAACAACGGCACCGGCGAACGAGCGAATAATAATAAGGGAGAGGAGGAGGAGAGCAAAGCCAGCGACGCGCGTCCGATCCGATCGGACGTTAATGCCTTCCAATGACACATGGACGCCGTTCTGTGACCGCACGCACACCGAAGAAACCATATATATGTATACACGGACAGAGGGGCCTGCCTCGGGGGCCATTATTTACCGGCCGGCCCAACGACACCGGCGAGTATAGGTTATGCGGTAGATATATATGTACGGACCGTGAGAAATCATCACTTTGGTGTATGAAGCAATAAAAAAAAAAAAAAAAAAAACACAAAAAAANGCGCAAACTCAGGGGGGGGGGGGGTCTAAAGTTTAAGTCTCCGCGCGTGTCCCTGCTCGTCTGCGCCGCCTCGTTGCCAACGCGTCGCTGGGAGGCCGAATAATTGGGGTCCTAATTAGCGCGACAGAGAGAGAGAGAGAGAAAGAGGGGCTGGCTTGATATGTTTACGCAAGGGGGTGGCCTCACGGAGACGTTACTTACTCGCGCCAAAGTAGCACCAGTAGCCGAGAGAGAGTTAGGGTTAGCCGGACCGGGTTGAGCCTTTTGTCCGGGGCTTAAGCGATAACTCGATTAAAAAGCAGAACCGAACAACGGCATTTAATTAACGAAAGTGCTCGCCCGAGAGTTTCGCCCCCTCCCCCATCTCTCTCAGTGACGGTTATATGTACATATAGATATGTAAAGCTCGAGCGCACTTTTGAACCTCCTCCTTCTCCTCCTCTTGTTGACGGGCCTCTGTGTATAACATACACGTATACACAACCGCTGCCACAGCGTGTGTACATTTTGGCTCGTTTTGCCGGTAAAAAAAATATCAGCAGTAATAACAGCCCTTCGTCCCATACTTCTTTGCCTCCTATATAGCGTTGTTTTTTCCTCTCAAAGTTTACCTCGACCGAAAACCCTCCCCGACTATACTCCTCAACCATACAACCGAATATTTATATACCAATACACGTATTTGCCTTTATTCCAAAAACCGTTGATTTTTTTTTTTTTCTTTTTTTACACAACGTATATGTATATATATGGACGGTGGTTGAAGCACTCAAAGTCTGACGTATATTTTCTTCCGGTGCAGCACGTAAGCCACCAGAGTCCAGAGTCCCACGCACCAGATCGACTCGGTGAGCAGTAGCGCGTGGCTGTTCATGCGCCCGATTTTCCAGTGAAAGGGAAACATCGACCAAAGCACCTGGTGGCCCGTGTACATCACGAGGGCGTTCATACCTGTTGGGTAACAAGTGAACATTGTGGTATACATTGTAACTCGTTATGGTTTAACCAACCTGGTATCCTGAAGGGGCCACCTTGCCACGCGCCGGTCACGTCGATCGCCAGGTAAAACACCGACAGGAGTCCCAAGTTGAAGCACGTCGTTATCATCACGAACGACAGCGACCTGCACGTACAGTATACGACCACACAAATATGTTGTTGTAGTCCATGTTCCAATATAATTGAAAAAAAAAAAAAAAAAAAAAAAAAACTTTTCTTCAACCACGTATTTTGTTTATAAGTTTTGTCATTGCAAAGAGCGTTTCGACTTGTCCAATTACACTTTATGTGTGCTTGTAGGAGAGATTGAAGATTCGAAGCCAATTTTGCGTTCGCTTACGAGATGAAAATATTCTACCTTCTGTACCACCGTCAGCACATAATATGTATGGGTATAGTATTGTTGGTACCTAAAATTTTCAGATATAGATGAAACTTTCATTTTTACGTTAAAATACCTTGGCTGCAGTTTTTTGGAGCTACTATGTCCGAGTAAAAAGTTACGCAAATTTTTGTTTTTATAAGTCAAACACATTGATTGTGGAAAATCACGTATTTTCCCAGATTTATTGCGGATTAAAATATGATTAATTACCAATCCANGATTCATCCGCTCCAGGCTCGTCGAACGATTAAACTTTTCCTCCCCTCGTGTACATGTGTATGCAGTAGCCGTTGGAGCGAAAGCATCTCGTGCTTCGTGGGAAGGAAAGAAAAAAAAAAAAAATAGAGATACCGGTATGGGTAAAAACCGTTGGACCGCGAGAAAGGAAAAATGAAGGGAAAAGGAAAGTTACAGCGTCGGGGAGGTGGGGCTGAAAATCGTGTCGAGTTTAATGAATCTGAATATTTTACGCGAGAAAAGTTGGCTGGTTTTGCGGAGAACAGCAGTGTAGCAACGACGATGACTAACTTTCCAAAGATGTGCGAAAGAGAGAAGGCTATATATGTATGTGTATAAGCAATGACGAGCCGCGGAGAGAGAGAGAGAGAGGGGCAATCCTGCAAACCCCCCCTTGTCAATTATTCAGGGCTGCTCTTTCGCGTCTCCGTGTGGCCGCGGACACGAAAAAGCCAATCTGGAGAGGTCGGACGCAAGTTTTTGCAAAATTAAGGAGAATCGGAAAACAAGTGTGTTTGCCGTGTACACGGCGCTTACAAAATTAAGCGCTCCTTGACGCCAAAGTTTCGGCCCACCCAAGTATATAAATATATATATATGTATCTGTGTGCACGAGAGAGAGAGAGAGAGAGATAGGGGAGAAGAAAAGCCTCGAGTTGGTCTGGCAGTGTGCCACACATATGCCCACACAGAACGTGCATAATGAAGCTGCACGAGAGATATGACCCGAAAACCAACGAGAACCCTTTGTTTTTTTTTGTTTTTTTTTTCCCATCTCCCTATTGTGAAAACAAAGCCTATAGGTACGGTGCCGAAAGTATCCCCCCCCCTTTGACACCTATATGTAACCACGGACGGGACCATCATCATTACTGTAACACCGCGTGGTTCGAGATTTCCGGCGAAACCGATGATCCATAGCTGTGTAGACATAGGTTTGTGCACCGCTGGAAAATGAATAATTCAGTACACGGGATCAACCACGAGAGTTGGCGTCTTTCTTCTAGCTTCGAGTCGTGCATTGGGATGTATAATCGTTATCGCACGAAAAAACTTTTGGCTGTGGAAAAGCATCCAGATGCGGGGGAATCTTCAACTTTGTAGTTGTTTAACTCCAACAAGGAGGGAGAGACGTTGTCCGGAGAAAAAGGGCGGCTCGGCCGATGTGCGTGCACTTGACGCGAAAGCGTTCAAAGCTCCAGCCGCAAACGCGGGGCTCTGGTGATGCATGTAGCTGTGATTTTCAAGAGAGAGAGGCCAAATCGATTTTAACGAGCTGGTGCGAAGGTATACGGCTGAGCCGTTTGCGTCGAGCGGCTTGCGGCTTTCGCGGTCGCCCCCGAGGAAACCTCTCGCTTTGCCACCCCCGTCGCATACGTATTGATGACGATAATATTGCGGCCAAATTAACACCCCAACCGCGTGACTTAATATGTGTATATGCCACATCAGGGAGATATGCGTGTGGTTAGGCGCGACGAGTTGGTTCGTTTGAATCGCTGTGCGATTGCATGAATGAATGGATGGGCTCTAATTGAGGGAGAAACTTTACCCCTTACCTTTTTTTGTTTTTTTGTTTTTTTTGCTCCTCGACTCGGCGTCTTTCGTGATTGGAGTTTTTGAATGGCGCGTCGTTAACCCTGGCTGGGATAAAAGTGCCGGGAAAGGGAGAGAGAAGAAAAATACAAGATATACTTGTTATCCATCACGTTGGGGTGGGGTAAAGTTGAGCACGCGTGGAGGCTCTCGAGGAAACGGCGCGAGGAAATTACTGTCTGCGTGTAAATATAAATTGGGGATGGGGAGCGCGGAGGGGGGATAGTGGCGACAAAACCGGGGGTGTTCCCGAAATACATGTAAATGAGGTTTACGTATTCCGGTAATGCGCGAAGTACACACCAGCAGACACGGCGACGAGGAGCTACCCCCGGCGACTACTGCATTGCTCGGTGCAGCCACTGCCGAGCGAGCGAGTATTCTAATTATGCAAAGAAGTGCAAAGACTCTCCTCTCCACTCCTCCGCGATGCTAATGCTGACGAGCGACGAGGGGTGATTCTCCTTCGTTTTTCTCGCGCCACGCGCGCGCGAACAAAGATTTCTGTTACGGTTTATTTTCGTTAAACCCCCCAACCATGGGATCTATACTGGTGTATTTAATTTGTACATACATACAAATAAAGGCGTTCCATATACACGCGCAAGCTTTTATACGTTTCGTATCGTAAATTGCTTGGCAAACCATATTTGCAATGATGATGGTGATGACGAGGAAAATTCACTAATATATTATAATATGCGCGTAACCGGCCAAATGGAACTGGAAATATTGAAAGCTTTTAAACGCGATAAAAGTCGTATTTACAAAGAGAGAGAGAGTACAGTGGTAGCGGGGAGTAGAGAACCGAGAGCGATAAAATTAATCCATAACCGATCGAAGCGCCCGAGTCGGCTATCGCGATGATAATTTGCTTTTTCGCGTGGATGACGCAGCGAGTGAGGTAAAAAGAGAGAAAATAAGTTGAAAAAAAAAAAGAAAAAAGAAAATTGTTTGTTGAGGATGTAGTTGTGCGTACACGTGTACAAAAGTATACGCGGGGGG
>NW_019379593.1:453012-472856 GCF_000648655.2 Copidosoma floridanum
AAAAAAAAAAAAAAAAAAAAAAAAAAAAAAAAAAAAAAAAAAAAAAAAAAAAAAAAAACGTACCACAGGTTCTTGTTTATGGGAATGGCACCGGTGTAGTGCAACGCCCCGGCGACGAGGCCATAGACGACGGCCCACGAGAGCCACCTCAACAGCCGAGCCTTCCAGGCGCGGTGCGCCTTGAGTATCTGCCCGGCATGCATGCCCAGGAACACTTGGAATATCGACGGTAGACAACCTGCGTGGACATGACAATAATACACAATATATTTATACAGGCAAAGAGTTGGGTGATATATATATATACGTACCTACGACGCCTTCGGGATCAAAGGCTCCGGATGCGTAAACGCCGCTGGCCGTGGGATGCCGGTAAACGTGTCGCTCGCCCAGTAGGATTCTGTCGAGGTAGCCCGTCGCGCCGCCCGTGCAGTTCCAATATTTGCCGTCCGCGTGGAGTCCCCCGGGGCCAAAGTAGCCACTGGCAAATGTTTTTCAAAAATTTTACTCCCTCCCCTTCCAAAATCTCGTTATTATTTTGTAGGTAAGTATACGTACTTTGGACAATCCGGGACGGGCAGCCGCAGTACAATCAGACAGTGCGCCGCGAGGACGAGGAAAGCTACCACCCACTCGGGCAGCATCACCATCACGTCTGCCAATGATGACCCCTACGGAGCGAAAACAAATGGGTCGATAATCCTTGATGTGTTTATATTTGTCGATCATTATCATTAATCGTACCTTCCATTTGGTCGCGGTGTTTGGCCGGAACGCGAGCGTGTGAACGGTAGCCGCGACCAGGTAGGCGACGCTGAACCTCTGCAAGACGCCAAACACTCGAATGTCCTCCAGTTGGGTGTTGGCCAGTGTGTTGAGCGAGACGCCGATGAAAAACAAGTAAAAACTGCGCTGAGGAGAGTTACGAAAGGTAAAAAAATAAAGTTGAATGTTTGCGTCGAACAGCGATGGGAGTACATTTATATATACCTTGAGGATAGCCCAGGAAAGTGCGAGCTTTGAAGTCCCGCGGGACAGGGCCGAGGAGGCGGACAGTGGAATGCAAACGCCCATGATCCACATGAAACAGGGAAAGACGAGATCCCCGACGTACAAGCCGTCCCAGGTCGCGTGCTCGAGATGTCGATAGCCCCCGGCCCCGTTGTTTACGAATATCATCAGCAGGATACTCGCGCTGCGCCACACACCCGTTAACATATTGTATAATATCACGTGTTGCAGCCGCAGAGTTGGTTCGTAAATTAATTAAACTCCCCGAAAGCTCATCCAAGGTTTCATTTACGTTATTCCCTCCAATTAAGCTGATTATACGTGTGTATTTACCCTCTCACGGCATCAAGGGAGCGCACTCTTTTATCAGCTGTCCCGTCGGTCGCCTTGCCTCCTCCCCCGTCCGTCTCGTCTTTGTTGTCTCTTCCCCCCGTTCCCCGATGACGAGCAGAGTCCCGTCGTCGCCTCCTCAGGGTCTTCCAAGCCGACAAGCTCCACAGGAGGATTATCACGAGCACCAACGCCATTATCAGCGCTGTGGATGCGTCATATTTTTTTGTACAGGTGTGCCAAAACCACAAGTAGTGTTCGAGTACTCACGAGTGTAGGGGTTCCCTGCTTTCTCGAGTACCGTGAAATCGCAGGTCGCGTTTGGGCGCACCGCGAGCTCGTACCTTCCGTACTCGCCGATCTCCGGGCTGATCTGGCAATAGGTGCCACTGCGGAGGAACGGCCGATCGATCGATTAGCTTAGAAAAATCGTTTCAACTACATATAGGTATTCATTTGTGGCGGGTACTAACTTATTGATTGACGCGGATATGTAAGGTTCGCCGTGGGTGGTTTTGACGATTCGCCACGATTGCGATGTCGCGGTGTCGACTTTGGCGCTCAGCGACCGCGATACCGATAAATCGGCGCCTCTGGTGTAAGGGCACTGTGAACGTTGTCACGAAAGCATAGAAATTGTTTGTTTAAACTATAATATGTCGTTCGATGACATTTGGTGTAAACGTGTGTTTATATACGCACTTGGTGGCAGTCGGATGATAAGGTGTACAGCCAGAGATCGGTAACATCGGCGTGATTGGTCAATCTCACGCAGGCCTCGTCGAGATCGAGCGATTGATAAGTGCACTCTTGGACTAGTTCCATCTTGCGCGTTGCCTTTGTTTCTTTTTTTTTTTTTTTTGTTTTTTTGTTTTCGAGGTCACGGCCGAATCGCGAATTTCACTTTTGGGACGTACTTTCACTCATTTGCGCGCACGGCTACGTAACGATGAAATACTGATGAAAATATTGTTTTATCGATACTTTTATGTACGAACAAACAAGATGATAAACAAAAAAAAAAAAAAAAGAATGTTTTTTGATTCCCCGATTGAATCTGTATACCCAACGATTTCGTACCAAAAAACAAAAACAACAGCAGCAGGTGCGCGCATGTAAATACACACACTCACGAGAAGATCCGATCTAACTGATGACGGCGAGGAGGAAGAAGAGCGCGCGATAAACCGAGTCGTCGTAGCGATGTTACTCCCCACCGTTCGCCGCGTATACACTTTCACCGCGTGTTAAGCATATCAAGTATGGCATACATTTGAAAACTGGATATGTATTTATGGATTGATTTGCATGTACGTCAAATGGTGTATATAAATTCGCGCGCGAAACATAAAATCAGGAATATACGTGTAGTTGAAACCGTTGCATGTAGAGGGAAAAAAAGGAGAAAGAAGGAGAAGAAGAAAATGAAATAGCAACAGAAGTAGGTGCATATGCACGCGCTGTATATATATATTGCACACGCCAGAGAGTGGAACGAAATCAAGAAATGCACTTCTTCTTCTTCTTCTTCTGGAGGCATCGATTTGTTTGCTTTGCAGTGTGTAGGTATACAAGGTATATCTACACCGCGAGAAGTGCGAGCCTTTCTTCCTCCTCCTCCTCCTCCTCCGTCTTGTTTTCCCAACTATACGCCATCTCTCTCCCGATACTCACTTTGTCCCCGCCCGATCTCTCCGTCTGTCTCGATCCTGCGTACTTATATATATATATATGGTGCCATCGCTACCCTTTTCTTTTGTCCTTTTACCGTTTCGCGCCTCGATTCTCGAGTGCAATTCAAGCATTCCTGCGGCACCTATATACAGAGCACCCCCCGAGTTCGACTCTGCTTATACATAGGTACACCTACATTGATTTGTAAAAATAAAAAAATTTTTTTTAAAAAGTAGGCGTCGCGTGCGCATTCGCCTACTTTTATCATCTCCCCCCAACAAGCAGCTCTTCTGTACGTAGTATAATGTATTGATATCTATACGTATACTCTTTCGAGAGAAGATAAGCCGCATTTAATTGGACACAAGTGGGAAACACGTGAAAGGGGAACTATGTCATCAATTTCATGTACATATGATACGCGATGAATTATCATCGTTCGTCATCATCGTTGCAACGATCAAGTATCAATGTTAACAAGTTATAAGTCTTGTCGCCACATTTATACGGTATAGTTGATATTATATTCATACGCGTTGGTATAGGTGTGCGCATATAATGTTATACATATATAGAGGTACATCTCGCGTATACCTTGTCGGCGTATAACACGTCTCTCGCACTCTTGAGTTGCCCTTACACAAATAGGGATGGATACACGCAGAGAAGTAAGTTACGTCAAATTCTGTATACGTGAGTGCATATATACGGAGAGGCGTTTCGTACATAACATCCTCGGCTCATCCCACCCCCCGGAGGAATTCCTATTCAATTTAACGTGACATTCCGTACCCGTAGCCTCCCCCGTACAACACGCGCAGACAGTCCGACAGCCGGTTGGCCTATAGAGCTGCACACGCAAGCAAAACGCGTCAGCCAACAACACCCCACCCACGCTGTCTCCGATAAATCATAAGCACCTCTGACGACTGCATGTTGTATGATCGTTAATATTTTTTATTTTTTCACTCAACCATTGAAAAAACAAAGCTTTGTCTTTCTTGCGCATTGCATGCACAACAGACAGTACATATTATGGTTTTGCGATAATTTGTTCCACGTAAGGTAACAATTAGTGGATTCACCGACGCAGCCTGTGGTACAGCGGCCCGTGGTGATGGTCCCCGTGTCGGTGTGCCAGCCGATGGCCGTCCCTGCTGGCGTGATCCTGGTGCTCCCGGCTGTGCGCGTCCTCGGCCTCCTCGGCCACCCGGGACCTGCTCTCGAGCTCCTCGTGCCCCGCGTCGCCGTAACCCCGGCGCCCTTGGACCGCGTTCTCGTGCCCCGACTCGTGACTCCCGGCTTTGGCGTGGCCACCCTCCTCGGCCGCGTGCTCCTTCCTCCCCGAGCCGTAGCGCTCGTACTGCCCCCCGGCGTCCGCCTCGTCGTAAAACTCGCTGTTCTTCTTGTACTCGTCCTTGTGGTACACCTGTATGAGTTACGCGCACATTATTTGGAGAACGATATCCTTCCGTATGAGCGGGGTAGGGTTATATATTATATACCTTGTGGTAGCCCGTGGTGCGCTCCCCCTTGCGATGGAAGGAGCCGTCCGAGTGGCTGGCGGCGTCCCTGGCTGCCTCCTCCTCCTCGTGGGCCCCATGTTCCGCCTCCTCGTGCTCGTGCCCGGCTGCGTGGGCGGCCTCCTCCTCGTGGTGGGCTTCCTCGCTGCCCGAGTCGTGTTTCTTCGCCTCGGCGGCCTCGTAGCCGTGGCTCTGGGCGTAGCCTTGCCGGTCGCGCTCGCCGCTCGCCGAGTCGCGCTCGAGTTCCTGTTGCGAGCCCGACTCCTCCTCGGACGAAGCCTCGAGCAGCCCCTCGGGGTGGCCTATGGGGGCAGGTTGGGCGGCGTAGAGGTTGTAGTACGGGGCGAGCGGTGGCGGCTGCTGGTGCTGCGCCAGGTGGAGGGGCGCGCGCTCGTGGACCGGGTAGGCGTCCTCGAGGTGACTGCTGTAGTAGACGTAGGAGACCGGTGCCTGTTGCGTGTGCTGGTGTTGCGAGTGCACCACGTGGTAGCCGGTGCTCGAGCTCAGTCGAAGCAACAACAGCAGCGCCGCCACTGTTGCGGGGTACGACTGGATCGCCATTGTAATTTTTTTTTTTTTCAGTACGTTGTTACACTGGAAATATGAGTGGGCTGTTGATTAGGAGTACGTTTATCTGACCAACTGGGCGAAGAACAATTTTTGTTTTTCTGTTTTTTTTTTTTTTACTTACGCGGTGCGGATGTAACTTTTAATGGCTGGTTTTTAAATGTCTCCCCGCGTGCCTGTGAAAATTCGAAATTGTTGTTGTTTTTTCTTTTACTTAACAAAATTCAGAATTTGGAATCTTTTACTTTTCAAACCTATATATATACGGGCTACAACATTACAAATCGATTTGGTTAATCGTTCGAACACTCGTCGTCGCTTGTACGAAAGACACTCTTAAACTTACAACTTGGCACTGGCGCAGGCAAACGTACGTGTGTATGTTTTAGTTGAAAAATAAACTTGAGCACAACAACGGAGCAGAATAAACGCAAATAAAATACGTAGGCGCACTGTACTCGTCCTCGCGTCCCTCTCGGTTTTATACGATTTACTCCCAAGGACTAATTATCGGCTTGCACCCAAAGCATACATATATATATACACGCCCAACTTGTGTGCACGTATATATATATACCCTTCACGCTCGACGTGGGTTATAATACAAGTGCGGTTTTTCATCGACGCCCCCCCCCCTTCCCATCTCAACCACATCGAATTTTCGCAAATGCTAATTTAAGCGCGTGTACCAATCAACTCGCGCATTGTTGTATTTACATTTCAACCTCTCTCTCTCTCTCTCGATATGACGATTATAAATGTACATGGAGGAAATTCTCGCAATATCTCCGTTTCAATGCCGAGCACACGAAATCAGGTGAAGGGGTTTTTTACCCGTGCGTAAGGAAAAAAAAAAAAACTAGCCCCCCACAATAATCTCTAACGAGGGTTGCTTGTTGCCCGTTACGGGTGTACACACTCCCATAAAGCAGCGTATTGTCGAAGAAGGAAAAAAAAGGAAAAAAAAAGGGGGGGGGAACCGATCTACTCTCCTTTATCGCAGCGACAGATAGAGATCGATGTATATACGGGGCGTTATAAATCACGGCGGCTACGTATGATCCACTCCCGTATATAATAGAAACGTTGGGTGGGTGGATGGGGGGGGGGTCTCCTGCACACACCGTCGCTGTAAGATTGATACACACGCGGCGATATAGGACCCGACCGCGGCACTACGTGCAACCGTAACGGTCTCGTTACTCCATCCCCCACCTCCGTGTACAGCCGTCCTTGAGATATATATAGGGATATACACGTTTCGATTCAACTGCAGATATCTATATAAAGGCCATGGAATTTTTCGGCTCGCGAGCTCAGTTGATTGCCCGAGCCACTTTCGCTCGTTGTTGCCCGACGTTGCAACTGAATATCACCCTTTTGCAAAAAAAAAAAAAAAAAAAAAAAGAAAAAAAAAAAAGGGATGCGAGTATCATTGTCGAAGATGGGTCGTTGGTGGTGGCTGTTGGTAGTAGCAGTGTGCTCGTGCGCCGTGGGGGTGCAAGGATTGGCTCCGAGAAAGCTGGTCCCTCGTCATCGCGATGCCGACGATTTCAGATTTGCACGTTCGGACGACTACTACGCTGGCGCGGCTCTCGGGAGGGAGTTTGCAAACAACTCGGAGGAGCCGGCGATGGGGGGACAGGAGGAAAGAAGAGAAAACACAACGGCAAAAAGTTTCTTCTTCGAGCCGGAAGCGGAAGTGCTGCCGGAGCATTACGAAGGAGTGAAGGCCCCCGGAGTCGACCATATGGAAATGACAGATAAGTTCGCGAGACGATAAGTTGCAGCGCCACGATCCACCACCTCCTTCTTGCAACTGCATCAGCCTCGGTCCAGTATTCATGATATATACGGGGTGACGAAAAAATTACAGCTGCAAGAGAGAGAGAAAACCCTCCATCCGAAATCAATTGGACCCCTCGTAACTCTTACCATCGCCACACACGTATATTCACCGCTTTATTATGAATCCTCGGGGAGGATGATTGAGAAACTTTATTGCACGGATTGTTGAAAACTCGATTGCCCCATTGTAAAATGATTGCACTGTCACAATGCCGTATAGTGTATAATAACACACCCAATATAAGACTGACGAAATTAACACGTAATATTGTATAAGCATATGTTGTACTTTTATTTAATATGGCATCAATCCTTGTAAAATGAGGTGATTGTATGATTACGTAGGGATGTACCGATACGAATGACCCTGCATATGTATGTATATATGTATATACGTAAAAAAACATGTGAGGTTGTAACGTCAAAAGTTTGGATATACCGGTATCCTCGGCCCACAAGTATCGAGAAAAATCCACCAGTTAGACTTGGATGGAAATAAAGGAGGGAAGAAGAAACAAAAAAAAAACAAAAAAAACACCCAAGCAACATGCAACTCGCCATAGCTCGACTAGCAACTCCCAGGAGTCTCGTTTCGAGGACGTGGCATAACCTGGCCCGCAGCATGACCTGTCAGCCGAAAAAGGTAAGCGTTACACACGCACAACACGCGGAGAGACCAACCGAATGATAAAAACCCACAAGGGCCCCAGTTACAAGCTAAAGCTGGCGCTGCCCAGGGACTACTCCCGCGTGGTTGAGTTCATGGGGGCGACTTACATGGAGAACGAGCCGATCCTCGTGAACGTCGGACTAGCCGGCGATTGCGCCGCACAGCCCGCCTTGTTGAGCGCGATGCACAATCACGTGAGCGCGGGCATGACCTTTTTTGCGGAGGACCACCGCGGCTGCCTCGTTGCTGCGGTCGTCAACAAAAACACCCGGCAAGCCGAGCTCATGCCCCCCGGCTATTACACCCAAACCTTGGGCTGCGAGCTCCCACCCAAGGTCGCCAAGTTGTTCGACTTTTACGAGTACCTCGCCCGTGTCCCGGACCTTTGGGCCACCTACTGCGTCGACGACATATTCGAGTGCACCCACTTGGCCGTGCACCCCGACCACCAGGGCAAAGGGCTGGCCCGGCGCCTGGTCGCCGAGAGCTGGATCCTCGGCCGGGACCTCGCTTTCCGGCTCTTTCGCATCGACTGCAGCAGCAGGTACATTTTTTATTCGTATACCTATATATTCGGAACAATGAGAGAGGCGAGCAACTCCCCCCACCCCCCACCCCCCCAGATGATGATTATACGTGTGTGTATATGTATAGGTACACAGCTATGATAGCCGAGGGCTTTGGCTGGAAGTGCGTGTACAGTCTGCCGTATCGGCGTTACTTCGCCAACGGGGAGTTTTTCTTCAAGTGCATCCAAGAGCCCCACACCGAGATCAGGACTTACGTCGACGAGCTCGACTATTGCGACGGCTACTACCCCCCCATGCGTCGTCGCTAAAGAGTGACGCGAAAACACATATCTATATATATTATATACAGAGATCTCGAAAAGAAAAGGAGGAGGAGAGGAGGTCGCGTGTGTTTGCTTTGAGGAGGAGACGGAGGCGAGGCTTCGGGACAGAGTAATTAAAGTTCGGGGGGGGAGAGGAGCATCTCTCGCTCGGCTGGTGCTGCGCTGCAGTTTGCTCCCTCGCAATTGCGGCGGTGGTATATATAGTTTGTGTGTTTGCGGAACGTACGGCAAACTCACCCCGGGAGCGCCGCTCCCTCTTGGCCGTTGGGCCCGTATACGTACCGGCTCGTCAGTCTATACGTGGCCCCCTCCATAGCCTGGCTGTGTGTTAGGATCTTTGTCCCTTTCAGGGCCGTGGTAATTGCACGATTGCTTTGGCTGTGTGTATTTATATGGCCGGATCTTTAATTGCGACTTTGATTTGTACAATTTATGGGGGGGGGGAAATAAATGCGTGCGTTTGAAGGGTTTTTTCGGCTAAAATATGTACCGTGTAAAAGTACCTTTTAATATAGTTCAGTGGGTCAAGTAAATTTAACGTTACGCTTCGAGTTCACTGTTTTTTGTAAAAATAACGAAATAACGAATAAAAGGGGTGATAAGGTGTATGAGGACTCAAACAAAGTCAAACTATTTGAAGGATAATTTTTTTTTTTTTTTTTTTTTTTTTTCAATAAGTATACATACAGATAAATGAGGCGTGTATATAAAACAGGGGGTAAACAAGATGGTGTGAAGAAAAAAAAGGGAGGGAGGGTAACGCAGTTTGTCTGTGTACATAAAGTTAATACCAGTAGTAAATCAGGTAAAATGTGTATACAGACAAACGTGTAGCGATGTTATATATAGGTGCAGCGGCGGGTCTACATCGGAGAAGCGCGGGGCTGATAACTTTTCCGTCTGCTTAAAAAGGGCAGCGGGTAAAGCGAGCGCGAGAACGGCTGAGCGACGAGGAGAGTAATCGAAAGGCATTACTCTCGGGAAATATACTTTTGCCCGGCTCCCCTTGGAGATAGAGAGGGGGGGGGGCTACCTATACCAAACCGGTATGTATATATATACATATGACTGGGGGTAGGTATAGAGTATTGCATCGCCGTGTCGAGCCGTTCGGGAAAGTGAGGGAATCACGTCGACAAGAGAAGAGCGGCTACATTCATTACCGGCCCTCGAGGCTATACGGATCAATCTCATTTTCTTTTCATCTTAGCTGCTACCCGTATATATATATATGCGTATATACTTACTTATACGTATAAAGTATACGCTTTGCCGTTTTTGTGCCATATCCTTATTCCATCCTCCCCCCCCCCCCACTCTCTTTTGCGCACATAATATATAGAGAAGAAGAAAAAAGAGGAAAAGTGTTTTATCTCTGTTTTTAAGGACATTCCTCCGTTGAACCGATAAAGCACTGATTTTCCCGTTCGACGGCACCACTCGAAAACTCCGCACCTCCTCCGCTTACTGTGAGACACGTATGTATAGGTACGAAGCAACGAAAGAGCTGTAATAAAATACAAAAACAACGGACAAAAAGTAGCTCTCTCG
This sequence comes from Copidosoma floridanum, assembly GCF_000648655.2. The sequence continues at coordinate 463,040 of NW_019379593.1, forward strand.
CTGCGCGTCAGGGTATACGATTTTTCACTTAGGCGCGACTTTACCCCCCAAAGGGATCTTTGGATCCATAAACTTTCCGAGATCCTCGGCCCTGATGTCTCTCATATATACCGTCTGTTACGTGTCGGTTCTTCGGCACTTACGCGCTCACTGCAGATAAGAAATTTTCCCGGGCCCCGATCTTGCCTCGAAAGAATACATTTTAACCCAACTCCCACACACGCGGTAGGGGTATAAAAATCGCAAAGTCCTCTTATCTCGGAGAGCCGCGCGATGGAGCCAAAGCTCCCTCCGCGCGTCCCATAAGCTCCATAAAACAAAGTTGCCCGCCATATCCGATACACACACACACACACCCACGAGCCATCGATGCGCCAGTGCTTTTCTCGCCCCCCAGTGGGCGAAAGCCGGTCGCACACCGATATATCGTCGAATCAACTTCCAGACGTGCCGACACCTCCGTCATAGGCGATGGGTGCTTTACCCCCGCGATCTGCATCATCGTACGAGCTTACGCGGCTGAGGTGAGAAATCGAGCCTTACCAGGTATGGCAAATGGTTAATCAAAACGTATGCGCATATATTATATGCACCCCCATCCCGGGGCTTTTATGCATATATACATCTGTAGGGAGAGAGGGGCGATAAAACAAAAACGAGAGGAGAAAAATTTATTACGGCGACGTTGCTTCGCGAGGAGCGGGTTGTATATGTACGGGCGCGTGAGAACGCCGGCCCCGAAGGCCCATAAATCCCCGCGGCTGCAGGCCGGCCATTTGAATATGTGCGCCCTCTTTTTCCCTCCCGCCTGTACACCCTATATACACATACCCGTCCTCTTTGTCGCTTTTACTCCGGAGCTTCCGTATATAGGCCGCTGGAGAAGACGCGACCTACACGGGAATACGGAGGGGGTAGGGGTATGTGTGGGAGATGGATGGGCTTTCTGGCCTTAAAGTACACTTACTCCCTCCAAAGGTGCTCTTAGCCCCCCGCAGCGGCTCTCGGGCCGCGTTATAATTAACATGGGATCGTGATGATGATGCCACGGCTGCCCAGATATAAATTACCATTAACGTAATTTACGGGCTCCGAGAGCCGCTGGAGAGCCACGTATACATATATATATATATGTAATATACGCGTGTAGGTATTACACACCTATCCGATGATGCTCGCACCTGCTGTGCTTCGTCGTGCATGTAAATAGACACACGCGTGATGATGTATTTCGCGCGGGGGCTTTGGCGAGCTTTGGCCTCGGCGAAATGTCTTACCGTCACTTGGCTGCATCTACTTTTCTTTTTCTTTCCTCGTGTATACGAAAAAGCAAGGGACGAGCGTGTGAGACTGTACGAGACATCACCAATAATGTACGGACTCCTCTTTTGGTGTAGGATTCTGTGATTACAGCGAGCAACAACTATACAGTTGTATAGTTGGGAAAGTTGGACGAGCCGCGGCAAGAAACAATTCGCGGGACCGTGAGAGCAATCGTCGGCAACACACCCACACACGCGGTGCAAGAGTCTAAGGTACATAGGTACATATACCATAGACGTTCCGATCAAGGAGGAGGAGGAGGAGGAGCTAGAGTATATGTATACACCTATGTACCATGTGATACCGAATAACGCGTAGGTGATGGATTAGCGAGCAGCTCGTTGGGTAAACCTCGTGATGTAAACGCACCGTGGCGGTGTATGTATACGTTTATTTTCTCGAGGCAAAAAAAAAAAAACACACCAGAGATCCTCGTGCTTATTTATACCCTCTTCTTCTCTGTCCTGTACGAGTCGGTGCCGAGCGACGCGTTGAATTTTCATGGCCCGATCGCCGTAGTTGTCGCCTAGTTCGTTCGCGCGCCTCTCCAGCTGGTGTAACTCGCGCTTCTCTTCTCTCCCTCAGCCGGGGGGCGTACACGCACACACATGTATATACCTACGGCTACTTATTCGTGAATAATTCATCGGTCCCTCGCTACATAGACGCGCGCCCATATACACCTTACCGGCAAACTCGACTGTGGCGGTAAGCCCGGACTCTCTCTCTTACTCCTCTCTCGGACGGATGAGCTTACCCCCCTTGCTGCTCCCTGATACTCGTCGAATCCGTCATTTGGCCACAACGACTTATTATATAAGGACAAACGAATGGGATGGAGCTTCCGCGACAAAGTGATTGATAATAATACGGAGCTTGCTCGAATTTTCTAGTTTCCACTCGAAGCTGCTGAATTACCCCTGGACCGTAACAGCAAAGGGAGTGCAGCCAAAAGGACCGCGTGTTTTTTGCCGGGGAAGGAGCGCGTAAGTCGTTTGAAAAGCATTTGGGGCCATCACAGGAGCGAGAGAGCGCACAGTGTAGTTGGCGCGAGGAGAACTTTGGCGCAAACTCAGGGGGGGGGGGGTCTAAAGTTTAAGTCTCCGCGCGTGTCCCTGCTCGTCTGCGCCGCCTCGTTGCCAACGCGTCGCTGGGAGGCCGAATAATTGGGGTCCTAATTAGCGCGACAGAGAGAGAGAGAGAGAAAGAGGGGCTGGCTTGATATGTTTACGCAAGGGGGTGGCCTCACGGAGACGTTACTTACTCGCGCCAAAGTAGCACCAGTAGCCGAGAGAGAGTTAGGGTTAGCCGGACCGGGTTGAGCCTTTTGTCCGGGGCNTTTAAAAAATTCCAGAAATTTGCAATACAATTTCAGCTTTTATGTACGATATCAATGTCTAATAAACATAGTTCATAATTTTTTTTTTTTTTTTTTTTTTTTTTATTTGCCATTTACAAGTGCAATATACGATGCACGCGCGATTGTTTACTCTTTTGTACAAATACATATTATACTATTTTGTTACGTGTACCGCACACATGTCGTATTTTTTACATTTTCTCGTACGAGCGCACGATTTTTTTTTTTTTTTTTAGATTAAATTATACAGTATGTATATGTATATAGGTGATGTATAATATGTAGTAATGCTCCTTTTTCAAAGGAGAAAAATCCAGCTAGTGGCCCTTGTGACTCCAGTGCTTGTGGTCCTCGTGTCCGCCCTTCTTCCCGTAACTATGATGGTGATGATGATGATCCTTGTGCCCGCCCTCCTCTTTGTGACCTATTTGTATTTAACGAAAGATTTTTTTTTTTTTTTTTTTTTTTTTAACTCCTCTTGCTTCTTTTCAAGGTGACGTGTATGTGTATGTATATATATTTGTATATAATATCATACCTTTGTGGTCGTGATGATGGTGTCCCTTCTTGTAGTGTCCCTTTTTGCCCTTCTCACCCTCGTGGTGGCCCTTGTGGTGGTGGCCCTTTTTAAAGTGTCCGCCCTTCTTGTGCTTGTGCTCGTGCTCGTGTCCCCCGTGTTTCTCGTGGTGCCCGTGGTCGTGGTGCTCGTCGTAAAACTCCTTGTCCTTCTTGAACTCGTCGAGCTTGTGTATCTCGTGGTGGCCCTTGGTACTGTGGCCCTTCCCAAAGTGGCCCTTCTCGTGGAACTTGTGCCCCTTCTCGCCCTTCTCGCCCTTGTGGTGCTCGTGGTGGTACCCATCGTCGTGATGATGGTGCTGACAACACGCGACATTACACCCTCACCTCCGATACACCCTATTGTACTGATTATTGGTTGTAAATTACCTTTTTGTGCCCGCTGTCCTCGTCGTAGTGGTGCTCGTGTCCCTCCTTGTCGTGGTGGCCCTTTTCGCCCTTGTGGTGCTCGTGATGCGACTTGTAGCCCTACGTAAACAATATACGATCAATCATTGGCCCGGACCAAGCGAGTGGTGGTACCTTGTGCTCCTTATCGCCGTGCTCGCCGTGTTTTTCCTCGTGCGACTCCCCACCGTGGCCCTCCTCGTGGTGGTGGTGGTGCGAAGCCGCCGGCTCGAGATCAAGTACCGGACCTACAACGAAGCGCGCCTCCGAGGGTGAACTCGCCGATCCCAGTAGCAGCACCAGTAGGGCCAGTAGCCCCGGCAACAAGACTCCGCGACTCCTCATGGCTGTGTGCTCGGTGCAGCTGATGAGTGTCCCACGGCCGAGAAGCTTGTGCCCGGCCCGGGTTTGCGCGCGCCCGGTTATATGGCTCGTCGCGAGCGTTACTTTTGCGGTGTGTCTTTTTTTTTTCACCACCAGTGCGGCAAGACAATCGCTTACGAAATATATGCCCACTTGTCGCGCTTCGACATTCCTGGCGCCGATCTCCACGCTCAACTGGAGCCCGAACGCGGCGTTTCGTTGCGTCATCCATCTGTCGCTGTTGGAAGCGATTTCTCTGCTTTTTTTTTTGGGGGGGGGGGTCTTTGTTTGTTGTGTTTTTTTTTTCCGCGATCGGTTTGCATCTCGCCCGATTTTTCCCGCTATTGGGGTTTTTTTTTTTTTTTTTTCTTTCCGTCTCGCAACGCGTGCGCTTACGGTGAACCGAGGCAAAAACAGAAATTCGGCAGAGAAATTCTACCGGCACCTTTGGCAATCGCGTCCTCGGAAGTGTGCGATTTTCACCTATACAGCGCCCTACGCGTGAACTTTTCCTTTTTTTTTTTTTTTTTTTTTTTTCTTTTTCGTAGCTTGTTGCAAATCGGTGGGACAATGTGAGTGTCGAAACTAATCTGTTGTCATCGCTGTATCTCTCTTTACGTCGATACTTGTAATTTTTTTTTTTCCTCTTTCGATTCGATTACATTATTAATATTTTTTTTTTTTTTCTTTTCTTATCTTCCATCAATACAAAAGTTGAGCTTCATACGGTAGTGGACGTTTTTACGGGGGGGATAAAGGGCATGTAAGGCGGGATGGGGCGAGTTGAGGAGAAAAAAGAAAAAATCTGATTGCGTGTATTGTTATTATTAAAACGAGCCTTTATGAAAGTAAATTGTAATGAATCGTAGCAAGACGAGCATACAGAGTACATGGTATGATAATCGTTATGATTGGTGGGGTACGTAGGATGGTTGTTCAGCCCTTCTTGTGGTGGTGCTTCTTGCCGGCGTGGTGGTGCTTTTTGCTCGAGTGTCCCTCGTGATGGTGATGGTGGGACTCGTGGCCGTGTTTCCCGTGGTGGCCGTGATGGTCGTGGTCGAGGTGGCCCTTGGACGAGTGTCCCTTTTTTCCCTTGTGCTCGTGGTGTTTGCCGCTGTGGTGGTGGCCCCCCTTTTTGTGCTCGGCTTCGTGATGCCCGTGGTGGCCGTGGTGGTGCCCGTGCTTCTCGTGCTCACCCCCCTTGTGGTAATCGTCGTAGAACTTGTGCTCCTTCCAAAGAAAAACAAAATCACACGAGTTAGGCCACGTGCGCATACAATGTATAAACATAATATTATATACATGAAAAAACAAGGAAACACCTTGTGAAACTCATCCTTGTGGAGTTTGTGGTGATAACCGCTTGTCTTGTGGCCCTTTTTGTGGCCCTTTTTCTCCCCAAACTTGCCACCCTTGTGTCCGTGCTCGTGCTCGTGGTGCTCGCCATGCTTCTCGTCTTCGTCGTGGTGGGCCTGAACGAAAACAGCAACGCGTCAGCTATAAGGTACACCCAGGTCGAACGGACCACGTGGCATGTAACTCACTTTTTTGTGGCCGTGGTGGTCCTCGTGGTGTCCCGAGTGGTGTCCCTCGTCGTGCTCACCGTGCTCTGACTCGTGGTGGTGGTGCTTGCTGCTGTGTCCCTTGTCGCCCTTCTCGCCGCCCTCCTCGTGGTGGTGGTGGTGTTTTTCGCTGCCGCCTTCCTCCTTGTGGTGCTTGGCCGTGGCCAGGGTGCAGGCAAACGCCAGCAGGAGCAACACCAGGAGCAGCAATCGCCGCGTCAGCGGAGCTCGAGTCGCGCTGGCCATCCTCGTTCGGTCGAGTGACAAGCTCGGACCTCGTCGGCTTTTATAATACCTGGCCGCGCGGTGTTTTGTTGTAAGTACACGTGGGCGCAGCTACTTCTCACCGACCGCATCTTTTTGCCGTTGCCCGCCGGAGAAAGTTCAAATTTCACGCAGCGCCCCGCCTTGCTGCTACTGGCATTTTAACGCCGCGGCTTTTTCTCGACACCGACAACTATATGCATGTACTGTAACGAGCACCAGCTGACGAGTGGAGGAAAAGTCGCTGATGCCATACACGTTTGTTTATTTTCTTTTTTGTTTACTTTTTTTACTTTTTTTTTTTTTTTTATAAAAATTACAATCAAAAGTGAGTTTATTTACTCAGGACATTTTCACCAGTAGAGTGGAGATTACGTGGGACCTGTATGCGGTTCGTCCCGTTGATGACAAAAAAAAAAAAAAAAAAAAAAAAAAAACATGATTTTTAATACCATCAAAAACGAGGTGGGTACATAAATATACGAGACACCACATCACGTACATATACCTACATTTAAGAGGGGGGACAGGAAAAATGATATGATTCCCGAAATAATTGAAAACTAAATCCCTCCGATGAAAAAATTAAATGACGTGGCGTGCGATTCGCTCGTCCCGAGCAGGACAGGGCCACGAGATTTTTCCGCGGATGGAATATCAAAAGAGAGTTTGTCCAACATAGGGTCGACCGAGACGACACGCTGTCCTCGGCTAACCCATCAAGTTCCATTGTACGAGTACATATCGCGGGACGCCAAGTGGAAGAGGTAAAAATGCAGTCGGACACGGCCTACTGTATACAGGTATATTACGACGTGTATGCCTCCGCTGTACGCGTCTATATGTATATACATATACACCTACGTGCGAAACAATGGATATCCCTCTTTTTTTTTTCTCTCTCTCTCTCTCTGTACCCCTGTACATTCCTCCACTCGGTCGCGTTCGTATAATTGTGACGGGGGTCCCGCCAGCCACTTTTCCCATTCATGGAATTAAGAACAAAGAACCGCTGCTGTGCCCTGCCGCTGCTCATTATATGTACTAGACGGATGATAATGGGCGCATCAGGGGGCTCGGAAAATTCGAGGAGGGCCGCGAGAGTAGCGGTAAAGAAAGAAAAAATGGGGGTGGAAAAAAAAAAAAAAAAAGAAAAGTGTGCATAGGATCGGATCTGTGTTTTTTTTTTCCGCGATCGGTTTGCATCTCGCCCGATTTTTCGCGCTATTGGCGCTTTTTTTTTTTTTTTTTTTTTTTTCTTTCCGTCTCGCAACGCGTGCGCTTACGGTGAACCGAGGCAAAAACAGAAATTCGGCAGAGAAATTCTACCGGCACCTTTGNAAAAAAAAAAAAAAAAGAAAAGTGTGCATAGGATCGGATCCGCGTAACGAGCTCCCACATTTGGCCCCTCCCTCTCTCTGTGTCCCCCTTTTTGTTTTTGTTTTCATCTTCACTGTTTGTGTTTTTATATTTGTCCTCGCGCAGGCGCTTTGTCAGCAGTTTTCGATCTACTTACAACCGCGATCCCCCATCATGGCAACTCGTACGCATCCACCCAAACGTGTCGTTCTCGACATACCGCACGTAAGGCTCATCAACACCTATACACCCTCGCGCGCCCGCAACAACAAAGCACACTTATACACACACACACGTGCCCGCGTCATCGCCGTCATATCATTCGCATATTCCCGAGGGTATATATTATACATGGAACAAGGAGCTGCATTAGCGCATATACGTATATATACATGTATACGTACAAGGGTCGCGTGCACTTGAGCTCGCGCTTGTACTTCGTTACACGCCGGTAGTCAACCAAGCAGCGCTAATTAAAATCAATATTTGTACCCTCCCCCGCAGCTACGACAAATAAGGCCACTCGAGCCGCAAAATCCTATATAGGCACCAGGGCTGCAGAGTGTGTGTCGCACCCCCCGATGAATCGAGCCAAATATAAAGCTTCTTTGGGCACAGTAATAAACGCCGATTGTTTTTTTTTTTTTTTTAAATTTTATTTGATACGCTTGTATGGAGACGCTTACCCTGCACACAAAGGTATACCTAATGTACCCGGGCGCGTGATTAATATTTATAAAAGAGCCCTTGAGCCGGTCATCAGTCAGGCTGGTCACGTAACCTTGGGGTAGCTGTATATGTGTATACAGCGAGCCTAACGACGTTACTCGACAGCTCACTTACATTCCATTCACGGCGCGCGCGCATCAGCCACTGTAACGGCCCCGGGCGAGCGAGTCTAGGGACGCCCCTCCTCTAATCAGCAAAGGGAGCAAAGCCAGAGAGAGAATCAAAAGGGTGGAAAAAAAAAAAAAAAAAAAAAAACATAAAATAAAAGCGCGCTCGGTAAGGTGAGGGTCGGAGACGCTGCAGGTGTATACTATAACTTATATATACATACATCAGCAAAGGGACGGGGACGTATAGGGCGAATCGCTCACCGACTTGAGTCAATCAAGGCTGTCTGACTGGTATAAGTAATGCACCTCTCTGGCACCGGCTGCTCACCCTCCCCCGAGCTCTTCATTTGGGAATTCCGCGGAGACGCGCACACCCGCTCTCTCTCTATCTCTGGATTTCGTGCATCAGATGTGGCTTCATTGTGAATATTGCGACCGCGTGTATATACCGATGCACACGTGTATGTTAAACATAATATGCGCGACGTTGACGAAATTTAATCAAGTGGATACGGTTGTTATGGTCGCCCACGCATGTATACCATGTATATATGTAGATTGTACATGGCATTTATCAGATAAAGCTAACTTTCCTAATTAACACGTACTCGTACTGCAAACGGTACAGGTATGGCTCTCGACTAAAATGCTGGTATACTATGCACTACTATGTACAGCTGAGAGAGGAGGAAGGAAAAAAAAAAAAAAAAATCCTCGGGAGTTGAGACAGCGGCAAAGTGACGATTAAGCGCGTATAATTAGGTACGCATAAAGCGCAATTAGCGCTCAGGATCTGGGTATAATATTTTATCACTTGGGGGGGGGGAGGGGGTGCGCGCGCGAGAGTGTTCGCGNGGATTGAAGTGCCGGGAAAAGATGGCGAGTTGTCGGGAAACGTCCGTAGTAATATGCTAAAAAGTGGTGGAGGAAGGAAAAAAAAAAAAAAAAATCCTCGGGAGTTGAGACAGCGGCAAAGTGACGATTAAGCGCGTATAATTAGGTACGCATAAAGCGCAATTAGCGCTCAGGATCTGGGTATAATATTTTATCACTTGGGGGGGGGGAGGGGGTGCGCGCGCGAGAGTGTTCGCGTGAAACTTTCCCCTTTGTACAAATGATCGCAACAACTGCAGACGATTTCGGCCGGTTAACGGAGATTTATACACGCGTACTTGAGTGCATGTGCATATGCGTGATTTTTCGCGGCTCGTTATAGTACATTATATATACCGGTGAGTTTGATACTAATCGGCGGATCGATCGCCCGGACGTACAAGTATATATTGTGTGCTTTGTACCCGTACGTTTGCGAGGGCGAGGTACAGGGAAACTGTACATCATGCTATGCTGATCGGGGGAAGGGGTATAATAACTAGTAATGGGTGGAGAAATGTCGTACACGTACAACAGGCGGCACGTAATGCGAATAAGAGTAAATGACGAGAGCTAATAAGTATATAGGAAAAGATAAGCCGTGTTGTACCTTATACTCGTGCATTTAACTGGGTTCGTAGAGATGAATTAAGTAACTGGTATATGTGATTAGCAAGCCGGCAGGGGGTTGTTTTACCTGTCGCGTGACTAAAATTCTTTTTTTTTTTTTTTTTTTTTTTTTTTTTTTTTTTCGGGGTCCCGGCCGAATCGCGAATTTCACTTTTGGGACGTACTTTCACTCATTTGCGCGCACGGCTACGTAACGATGAAATACTGATGAAAATATTGTTTTATCGATACTTTTATGTACGAACAAACAAGATGATAAACAAAAAAAAAAAAAAAAAAAT
>NW_019379593.1:476217-493724 GCF_000648655.2 Copidosoma floridanum
GGAAATAATGTCGTCAGTCGGCTGGTTGCGGCAGTTTTTTTTTCTTTTTTTTCATCATACGTCCTTACGTGTGCGGGGGATCGCGCGTACAAGCTGTACGTAAACGTATATAGCTCTGACAAATTTTACCGGCTATACGATCGCGTGTGCAGGTGCAATGGGCTTGTGTATAATACGTACGTACTGTGTAACGCATATACCTACATAACTATACGTATACGCTGTTGCTCGAGTTATATTGGTGTTATTGCCGACAGTTAGCCGGTACATACCTATCATCCGCCTCTGGAACATTACCTCTGCAATGTATGCATATACTGCACGTGTACAGGTTTATATAGCCTTATACGATTTGCTCCTTTTTCCTTGCACGTTTACGTACGTACACACGTACGGAGATGCCATCGTATCGACATTTTCTTTTCTTTTTTTTTTTATGCTCGCCCTCAGTCCGGCTTGGCTCCTCCACCCTTTTTTATATATACCTTCGCGTAATAGTACACGGTCTGCCCATCATTATCCTCGAACACATAAACAAATAAGCGCACTACACATGCGACGTCGCGACTCTATTTACCCAATATTTTTATCCGCTAAACATTAAAAATTCAGTCGTGCAGGGAAAAAACTCCTCTGAAAGATTTTCGTTTACTTGCATTATTATGCGAATCCCTTGAAATGACGAATAATCATGGGTACAAAATTTTTTGTTCTATTTGCTTTTGCGCAAACGGTTTGTATGAATGAAGATACAATTGTGTTAAAATTAACAAATGTACGATATAAATATCAACAATCGATTTATTGACGTCGTGCATCATTACACATTTACAGTACATGTATTTGCGTATGCGTATACAAAAAAACCACACACTTGTATGTATGATTGATGAGTGAAATGCAAAGAAACGAAAGAATGACGAACAGACGGGAGAGAAGAGAAGGTACACTTATGGACTAGAACATTGAAGAAGATAAAAACGGGTGATAAGTACAGGGAGAAAATGAAGGATCGTGTTTTTTATGTATTCTCAATAAAATCAGTAGTAGGAGCCATCCGGGCCTTCGCCAGAAAATCCCTCGTAGGACCCGAGGTCGCTCGTGCCACCTCCTCCCGACTCAAAGAAGGACTCGCCCGACCCGGAGTAGCTCGAGCCACCGCCGTCCTCCTCGTCACCCCCGTCCAGGCTCTCCGCGCTACCGTCGTCCACGTAGTGAGACTCGACAATGGTACCTATACTCGTGACAAGACGTATACAATACATTATAAAAAAAAAAAAAAAAAACAACAATATTATCCGCATCGTCGGAGCGACGCAAGAACAAAGCACGTAACACACGAACCAGCGCCCTCGTGGTCCCCGACGCGTTTGCCGATCCGAGGCTTGGTGGGCGCCGAGTAAGCCTCGTGCTCCTCGAAGCCGTACTTGTCGCCGATCTTCTTGTGGAAGGAGTCCCGGCTCTTGTAGCCGTGCCCCGCCTTGCCGAAGCTCTTCTTCAGGAAGCCCTTCTCCCCGTCCGCGTCGCTCCCAAACGTCTGGTAACGGCCACCCGCGTCCTCCTTCCCTGCGGCATTTACACATGATTATAATGCATATACGTATATACATGTAAGTATAGATAGTCCTCGGTGTTTCGAGACAAGTGTATGTAAATATATATATATATTAACCGGATACGCTGCTCGTCCGCTTCTTCTCGAACTTTTGCTGCTGCGGCTGTACCTTGGTGTCCCCGGTCGCCAGGAGGTCGCTCACCTCGGAGGCGATTCCCCCCCGGGGCTCGACCGGTCTGGCCGAGCTGCAATTCACCGCGGCCAACAACACCACCAACACCAACGTCGGTCCCATCTTCGCGGCCATCCTCCGGTGCACTCTATACCTATGCGTCCTCGCGGAGAGGACTCTCTCTCTCTCTCTCTCTCTGTATGATGTACAATGCGACCCGGAGCGCGTCCGTTTTGTTCACTGCGGCATAATCATCCCGCGGTGGAATGAGGAAGCCGGCCGGTGGGACCTTTTATTTTATAGCCGACCCCGCACTTTTATTTTCCTCCGTCCCAATATACATATATATACACGTAGCGAAATGTTATACATATATTCTTGTAAATAACAATTGTTGTTGGGCGTACAGTTTTATGGCGGCGTGTCGTAAGTTCGGCACTTTGCCGGTTTCGTTGTTATTGCGCCGGTCTATAAGGTACACTTTTTAACTTGTGACTAGTGCGTCAAACGCGTTGCAACAGCCGAGCTGTATATATGTATAATAGGCTATTCGCGATATACTTGTGCACGGATAATTTCTCGGTATAATCCCTTAAAATCGAGCGTTCAACCGTGTATACAGGTGTATATATATACATTGTTTAACGTATAGGTACACGTAGGATCGGATAATTCTGTGTAAGCTGTTGGGCAATCGTGTAAGTATATATACATTGGGTCAGGCGAGCACTGGATACGTTAAATAGCGGCCAAAAATGTCGAGGGATCGGTTGTTATCTCGGTAATGTATATATATAAGTACTGCGTATTATTATACGTAGTGTGTCATAGGATTCGCTGTATATTGTATTAGCTCGGGATGACGGATCGAAAGGACGATCTGGTGGTAAACCGCAAGTGACCGATATAATGCACGTGTTTCATGGGTGTGGGGTGTATTGGTTTATAATTCAAATGCCAATAGCGTCAGCGTGTATATAAAAAGGTTATTCGGTTTTTTCCGCGTGAAAAGATAAAATAGTAGCAACTATTGCTCGTATACACCACATCTGTGTGTACCTTTCGATCTCATTACTTTTCCGAGAATCGGATTGAAGTGCCGGGAAAAGATGGCGAGTTGTCGGGAAACGTCCGTAGTAATATGCTAAAAAGTGGTGGAGGAAGGAAAAAAAAAAAAAAAAAAAAAAGGACTTTCGTAAGGAGGAAATAATGTCGTCAGTCGGCTGGTTGCGGCAGCGGCCGAGTAGTCGAGCGTGTCGTGACGAGAAATAGTATTAGAAAAAAAAAAGGAAAAGAAGAAAAAAAAATGTTAGTTTGCTCGACTGCGCTCTTGGTGTCGATGATTCAATAAATCCGATCGTAAGTCTATGTACATATTTATACGTTGGTTGGTCTCTTTCCCGCGTTTTCACTTTCGGCCGAATCGTTGCTTTGCGGGAATGCCTTGTGTTTTTGCGAGATGAAAAAAAAAATAGCGTGATCGGTTCACACGACAAAGCATCGTTTGTTTTTGGTATTGATACGGTATGATACAAAAATGGAAAAAACCGGTATTTTTTTTTTTTTTTTTTATAACTTTTTTGCATTTTACTGCACTTTTTCGGAGATGTAATAATCATCCTATTGGTCTCTGGTGCTAAACATTTTAAAATACAATTTATTTTCACGGGTACAAGAAACTCCACGAAAAATCGTCTGTCATTTGTAGTACCTACTGAAAATGTCATAAGCATTTTACAATAGTATATCACGTAAATTGAACAATCTTAGTTACCCTGGAAAGTCAATATGTTACTTTTTATTTGAGACCATTAGAAAATTTTTTAAAACAAATTGTCCATCGTAAAAAACAAAATTTTATTTCCATTGTAATCAGCTTTTTTTTTAAACAGGTGTTGGTGAGAAAACAGTGCACAACAAGAACTTTCACTTTCAAATGAGACTTGCTGAGCCAAGAAAGACTATTTAGATCAAAACATTACACGTCAGGGATACATAAGTATATCAATAGAGTCGGTTATTTAACTAATTCTCAACTCTTACTCCTATAGCTATCAGAAAAATTGCATATATTATAATACATTGAGCGATTGGACCAATCAACTAAAACACGCACTCGAAAAAGCAGTAATTGGGCATAACTTACAACATTTTCTCGTCTAGAGCAGCTACTTTTGGATCATGTATTTACTATGGACCTTAACTGAGACTCTTTTAACAATTTATAGTATGGCATGCCTATATATACTGGATAAATTTCTGCAATTGATTGTATGATACTGTCCGGATTCAACAAATAATGAACAGAAATTTGTTTTCTACTGTTTAATTTTATTGTTATCAATGATTCGCTGAACAATATTTCATTTATTAAAAATAGTTTGAAATTTTTTTTATCGTTTTGAACGTTTAATGATAATAATAATGAAACAGTAAATGTTTGCCACGATAAATCAATAGCCTACACGGCTTATACTCTCTTTTATCGATGCCTGAGCTGCCCTGCATTCGAATCCAGCAATAAAAGTGTTGAAAACGAATAAAATTGTATCTGATTGAATTCGAGTTTAGGACTACGAAAATTACTCAGTTTGTTTCTAATCCGTCGCATCTTTGCATGCTGTGAGAAAGAAAGATAACACTTAATACAACCTTAGCTAATTAAAAATGAAAGATTTTGGATTACACTTTTTTGTACAATGAAAAAAAAAACTTAAAATACGTAAAGTATTCAAAATTTATTGTATGCAAAACTATATTTATACTCACTCACTTACTTAAATAATTACGCAACTCAAGTTTAAAAAATTCCAGAAATTTGCAATACAATTTCAGCTTTTATGTACGATATCAATGTCTAATAAACATAGTTCATAATTTTTTTTTTTTTTTTTGACATTTTTAAAGTATAACAAATAAAGCTGATTTCAATTTTTAATAATATCTACAGTACGGGTGTAAGATTATTTTGTTACGAAATACATTCATTAACGTTTACTTTTTTGCACCTTTTTGCAATTCTTGTTTCCTTTGTATTTTTCTTATAGCTTTTTTCCCTTCTATTACAACAAGCTTCTCATCTTCGGTTAACGCTGGTAAAAGGTCAGTAACAACGCCGGTGCCAACGGTAACACCACCATCTCTGAGTGTAAAACGCTGACCCTTTTCACACACCATTGATTTGAAAAGCTTCAAGTCTAATCTAAAAAAAAAAAAACGTAATTATTACATCAAGCTACGAAAAAATTGACTTGAATAATAAATAAAAAATGAACGTCAAAATTACTTTGCATCTTCGCCTGGCATAGCCAAATTTTTTTCTGGAACAGAGACCTGTGCTGGACAATCCCACGTTCTGCTGAATACTAGAAGCTGCATCATCTCGGTTACTGGCTTTTTTCGGCCACCTTCTTCTGGAGTCAAAACGTAAACTTGAGCCTGAATGTGATCATAAGCTTTGACTGTACCTGGCTTGGCCATGACCATGCCTCTCCTGACATCTTCCCTCTTGAGACCTCTGACAAGAGCACCCAGCTGATCTCCCGCTTCCGCATACTCAAGAGTTTTGTGGAACATTTCTACACCCGTGACGGTGCTCTTCAATTGTTTGTTGTAGCCTAAAAACTCGACCTCAGTTCCCTTCTTCAATTTTCCACGTTCTAATCTGCCACTGACGACTGTTCCTCTACCCGGAATAGAGTATACACCCTCAACTGGTAACAAAAACGGTTTGTCAAGATCTCTCATTGGCACTGGTACGTGGCTATCTACAGCTTCCAATAACTGAATTACTGCATCCCTTCCTATTTCAGGATTTTTTCCTTCGAGAGCGCAGAGAGCACTTCCTTTGATAACTGGAACTTTTTCTCCATCAAATCCCATTCCAGTCATAACCTCTCTTATCTCCATCTCCACAAGTTCAACCAAATCAGCATCAGCAGTGTCCACCTAATAGTTTTATCGTCAACAATAATAAGCTCTAGAAATTTGTTCAAAAAAGAGTGTAAGAATCAAGAAATTTACCTTATTGATGAATACAACAATGTGTTCAATGCCAATCTGTTTTGCCAGGATCAAATGCTCTTTTGTCTGAGGCATGGTGCCATCAGTAGCAGCGACAACCAAGATAGCACCATCCATTTGAGCTGTACCAGTAATCATGTTTTTTATGTAATCTGCGTGACCTGGACAGTCTGTGTGACCATAATGCCTCTTTTCTGTCTCGTACTCAATGTGTGCCACGTTTATCGTGATACCTCGAGCTTTTTCTTCTGGGGCATTATCAATTTCATTGTAATTCTTTGCCTTTGCCAATTCTTTTTCTGACAAAACTGTGGATACCAAAAAGTATTATTAATTGTACACTTTCGTTAAAAATGTACTATTACCTTTTGTGATAGCTGCAGTGAGAGTAGTTTTTCCATGATCGACATGGCCAATTGTTCCTACGTTCAAATGAGGCTTGTCTCTTGCAAATACAACTTTTTCAGCGTAAAACCGCTGTCCTGTGATTCTTGGCAAGTAGATCCTGTTGCACAATTGATTGCATTTTTGCTGTAAAAACAACATAATCATTCATTACTTTAATTACTGGATAAGTTGTTACACACATAAAAGGCAGTAACCACACAAAACAAGATACAAAACAAACACAAACAGGGATGAAAACTTACGAATTTAGCGAGTTGTTTGACAACGCTGATGTGTCGGACACTCTGCCTTAGAGCTAAAAATAAAAATTCAACTTTAAAATCGAGAATTAAAGTCTGATGAAACAAGTAATTATTGCGTCGACGTATCCCCCCGGTCCCCATGAGGTTCACTATCCAACAAAAATAATCAACATAGGCAGCAGCAAGCTTGTATAATCATGTTGTATCAGTAAAAAGGAGAATCTAAGGGTAGTTTTGATACGCTTTATATCATGAATTACATAAAGTAAACAAATTTTACCAGGATACAAAACCGTTCTAGCGCAAACCAAAGCCATGATTTCTAACCACACTTATTGACTGTTATGATTTTTTTTAGGCTTCTCTCCTACTGCACGAACGGAGAGATTCGTCGGCGGCTTGCGAATGGCTATATAGGTGATATTGGTATACGCGTTGGTGTTACCTAACACAACCTAAAAATAAAAACAATACATTTTTCTCCGAGTTAATAAAAAAAAAGTTACTTTTACTGTATGATTTTCAACTTTATGTCAATGGTGTGAATTATTCTAGTTGTAGACATTGCTTGCGTACTCGTTTGTGTCACTTTTTTTTCAACTCTTGCCTTGTTTTGTTTACAGTACCAAGTCATTGTTGGAGCAACAAGAACATCTTATTGGTAATTCCATGCTTGTCACAAAGTTTAATTTGTTTAAATTGCCTTAGAAAAGTGAGTATAACAGTATCATTAGACATCCCAGTAATTTTATAAAATTTGTATTAATGTACAAATCCTATGTTTCAGAAATTATGACAGCTATGTTGCAGTCGGTTTTAAGGATTACTCGGTTCAATACTCAACAGTCAATTCGTCAAAAATACTTTGATGTCAAATGGAGAGAAAACAGAAATTTGCCTCGGAATCCCAATTCCTTTGGTCCATTGACAAATCTACCAGATTACTCGTTTACGGATGGAAGGCCAGTTCCTTACGGTACTAATCAAAAGCGTCGAATTGACAAGCAACGAGAACATTTAATAAAAATAAAAAAGTTAGTTGGCGAAGTTGACCGTGCTGTTGAGAGGCACAAGTGTTTGCAAGAAAAAATTCAACAAGAAAAACAACAAATCATTGATGGTAAATTGAAAGAGAAAGGAAAAAAAATTTTAGCAGCTGGCACTGAAGTTGACGTTCAAGTCAATAAATCATAATTTAAAGACATGAAGTTTTGGGTACTACTTTATCACAAGCTTTCTATACACCAAATTTGTTTGAAATCCATGTATATATGTATTTTCTTAATTAAATCGTAAATAGTTATCTCAATGTGTAGTATATTTTATAATAACGACTCCCAAAAAAACTATACTAAAATAATGTGTATTTAAAAAGAAATTTAATTGCTTTGTTGAATAAAATATTGATTAGAAAAGTCGAAACAATACAAAACGTAATGTGCCAGTAGGTACAATTTTTGGAGTAAAAGAAAACCACGACCCCCTTTTACGCATCAGTTTCCACGCACTTCCATCCAGGTTTTTTTATTATGGATTTATGGAAAGGAAAGGCGAAGGCGAGATACACTTTGAAGATAAAACTTATCTACATCTGTAGTGTACTATAGGAGCTCTAGTATAGCAGCTGATGAGGCCTGTAGGGGTGGGCTGTGGCTGCCAAAGAAGGAGTTTATTGATGACAAGCAGCTATACCTACATTGTTAGTTGACTGAGTAAGCGTCTATAGAAACATCTAGGTACATTTAATTAACGATTATGTACTGCGAGTAGCAGCAAATAATAAAATAAACCACACAAACGTGAGCACGACAGCTATATAAAGTCGGTGGATCGGTGCTTCACGCGTTGGGTAGCAGAAGGCAATTAAAAGGCAGAAAGCAGAAAGCAGAACGCGTCAAAAAAAAAAAAAAAAAAAAAGATTAAAATGTTAAGTTTGACGTTTACTACGTGAACGCGCTGTACACTCTGTAAGGCGACATTGAATTGAGTGTACACGTCTAACAGTGCTTATTTAGGTACCTGATTTTATTAAGGCCAAGGTGTGTCTTTATTCATCAATAACGTCAGCGTGTTTCGTTTTTTCCTTAGAATCCACATTTCTAACCTGCTTTTCACATTCATTATTTTTTTTTATACACCCATTTTGTCACCTTCAATTCTTTCAAATTTCACACGCACGTTTTATTCCAAATTTTAGTAACACTATCAAAAATTTTTTGTAAAGCCTTATCAAGTATCGTTCGATCTAAATTTCAATCGCATTAAAACGGATTATTAATTAAAAATTTTGTGTTCTCACCTTTTCCTTCAAGTTAATGGATTTTAGTTAATTTGAAACACTTGGTTACTTATTGCATTTCGTGACACGACTTTGGCTAGTTTGGCTTGACCCGCATCTGTCACACAAGAACCATGGATTTCCGTTTCAATATAAACAATCTTTTACCAAAAAGGATAAATAAGATTACGCATACTCTCATACCTGAAGGATTTAGAGGTGATCGACGTGAGTATAAGTAAGTTGAAATCCTTCAAACGTTATATACTATCTACTTTCTGATAAAAACATCAGGCAATCAAATACATAATATAACTAATTTTATTTCGTAAAATTTTTCTTATGCTTACCTTTGTAATTTTAAAATTATCTTTTAAGCGAATGCCAAAGGTTATTGACAAGAATTTTAGATGACATGGGCGAAGCTTCTGCCAAAGCTCAGGGTCTGAATAGAGTTATTACAAGTGCAATCAAACTTCGTGATACAGATCATATTATTTATCTGATGGTAGACAACCAGGGAAACAAGTAATTTTTTTACATTTTCAAACACAATTTTCAAAGTGCTATGTGGCGCATTAAAATTTTCATTTTTTTTATTTTTTATTTTTTTTTTTTATTGCAGTGGCCTGGGTAGTATTCTTGGTCTTTTGAAGACTGGTGCTAAAACCTTGTTTATGTTTGACGAAAATGGTTACCATTACCAGGTGAAGCCTCGATGTATTCTAGATTTTTATATTCACGAATCCCAGCAGCGCAAAGGGTTGGGGAAGGGCCTCTATGAGTTTATGCTTGCAGTTAGTATACAAAATATTACGTCATGTGCATTTTATTTATTATCTCTATAAATACCATTATAGAGTCTATTTGTTGTGAAGCAAGTTGTCACAGATGTATTGGTGACAGTTAAAATAATTGTCATCCATTGGTTTTTTAGGAAGAAAATTTAAGACCAATAAAGTTGGCCATAGATCGCCCTTCGGAAAAGTTCTTGGCATTTTTGAAAAAGCATTATGGGTTAACAGAAATAATTCCCCAGAATAATAAATTTGTTGTATTTAAGGGATTTTTCGATGATGGTAAGACTTACTGAAAATTTATTTAATGTAATGTGTAAATTGCTCGTTTACAAAATCATATTAATTCTGTGCTTAACCACTGTTACATGTCTCATGTTTTTCAAAAAAGTTTTAACTTTCATCAAATGAATAACAACAATGTATACTTTGCAATAATCACGACAACACTTTCTTAATGGATCATTGTTCATATAATTTTTATAAACGTTCAAACTAAATATGTATCAAAACACTGATACATTATAGTTATTCCCCCAACATTTAGCACATTTTACAACGTGAAATTGGAGCATTTGAATACTCATATGATTACAAATAAAATTTGTCAAATACATTATTGTTTGCAAATACATTCAACATTTTTTAACGTGTACAATCAATTATTGATTATTTGTTGTTGGTTTCATTTCGAAAACTTTTTTTTATACTGCATCAACAAAGTACAAGCAACTAACTGTTTATCGTCAATATTTAAAATTTTCAGAAATCCAGGATTCTCAAACTAATAGATATTCAAGTTCATTTTCACAAATACAAAAACCGAGTGAAAACAAAGCGTTGTCAAATAATAATAACAATGATGTACATTCCATAAAAAGTATAAGGTAGCCATTGATTAAGTAATATTTTACTTGTAGTAATTGGATGGTACACTAATACTTTTTGATGCATGATGTGTACAAAATAATAATCAAGTTAATAAGTCATGCAATTTTTATAATTCACTTTCTTGTGTCAAATGATTTATCATTGCTTAATTTTTTTAATATCAACATGTACCATCCATTAATAAGTATCACTTATTTTATACGATTAAGCTTTAAATGAAAGTCACTGAAAAACAAAAAATTTTTACATGTGACTCAGTGTAACCGGAACACCTGTACGTAGCGCTTACGGACGGTATGCTGCATCACGCCCACCTTGCTCTATGGCTAATGTAAGTTATTTCTATAATTGAAAAAATATACTTTGATAATAGGTGTGCAAAGTTCAACTTCTCGAACCTGAACATAAATACAAATGCTAGCACTAGGTGCAAAATAGTCACGGGCATTTGTAAAGTATTGCAGTAATAAGCAAAAATTCGATTTTGGAATTTTTTTACACTAACTGTTGAAAAATATTATATGGCACTTGTGTGTCCGATGATACATATTACTATTAAATTTAAAGTATATTTAATCAGTACGATTTAGGAAAAAAAATGCATACATACGTGAATTAGTAAATAAGGGTATTATTACTTGGTTTAATTGCTAATAAATTATTGACAGATAATACATAACACTTCTGCAACAATTGAACAAGCAGCAGAGAGTCCCAGGTACGTTACATGATTGTACATTTCACGACACACATTTCAAATATAATATATACCAGCTTTATCAACGTTTAAAAAAAATCTCTCACAATGTGATGAATATTTTCACGCTATGAATTAAAGCACTCTATAACTTATAAGCATCCAACTGTATGCAAATTGTATTTTTGTTTTGTCATTATTACCTTCTTAATTTTCAAATAAATGTTTTTATGATTATTTTGTAAGTTCTCCACGTTGTATAAAATATCCTGTCTTAAGCGTGTATGCTATTAGTTGATTAATTAGTCTGTTATTATCTTTTGCATGTATTGTAGATTGTTCATGTCTTTTTATTTTTCTTTTTAGGTTTAATAGAATGTGAACAGCTTTGTTAAGTTACATTTTATCAAGCACCTTAATCATTACAAAAATTGTAGAAAGCATTTCATTCACTTCATCTAACAGCAAATGAATGTATTATTATAAATGGCAAGGAAAAAGTATCTTTAGTAGTAAAGTATATCGTAAATATCACTTTATAAGGGTAAAAGATGTTTATTGAATTAGTCTAAAGATATTTATTGCATCACGATGGTTCTTAGCGATGAATACGAAATAAAAATGACTTTTTAATTTATTAATGTTAAATATTGCAAAACTGTGATTTACAAAAAAATACTATTTATGAAATTACGAATGTATTATTTATTTATACACGTTTTTATATTTTTATTGTATTATTTTAAAATGATGTAAAGCCTTATCAAGTATCGTTCGATCTAAATTTCAATCGCATTAAAACGGATTATTAATTAAAAATTTTGTGTTCTCACCTTTTCCTTCAAGTTAATGGATTTTAGTTAATTTGAAACACTTGGTTACTTATTGCATTTCGTGACACGACTTTGGCTNAAGCAGATGCACTAAAATAACCGACGCAAGCAGTTTGAATAAAAATATTATTGATTCTCAGATATATATTTAATATTTTGAATTTACGACTTTTGCTAATCAAAAGCATTCTAAAGAAGTATGGCAAATCATAAAAACAAACAGCAACTAGCAAAGTTAATACAATTGTTTTATATGAGCAAATAAGGAGCTGACATTATTAAATTTTTGTTTAGCAGTAAGAAATTGTACACGATATTCAGCTGTTCCAAGAACAAACATCATCTTCCATTCACTAATCTGAATGAACAAAGAAAAAGGCTATTTGATGATTCACAGATAATCAGTCCAAGAAACCTTGCAGTTATCATTAAAAGGCATATGTAATGCAATAAAACATTCAAAAGTTCTAAAGGGTCAGCAACAACTGCATGATTTCGAATAGCGAAAAAAAAAAAGTAAGTACAGCAAAGTAGACCAGGGTGAGGAGGGGCAGTTGACGAATAACCTAAAAGCTAATTTTCATCCCTAAGAGGCAAATGTCAATCGAGGCGATTCCTCGAGCTGTAAGGTGTATGAGACACACTTTTTGGATATAATTACCGCGATGACGTTGACAAATGTAGTCTTGCCGCTGTACTGAAGTCCGACGAGAGTCAGTTCCATCTCCTCCTTCCAGAAGAGCGACTTGAACCAGTCGAGGATCCGGTTGATGAGGGCCAGCATCTCGAATCCTTGAGTAAAACACTTGCAGCACTAACAACAATAATAACAACACACAGCAGACTCCTTCCCTGGACGACGACGTCGACGTCGACTCCTATAATATATATCTCTCGATCCCTGAACTCTATACACCCTCTGTTGTGGTCGTCGTCTTGGTGTCAATGCGACGATTCGATTCTCCTCTTCCTCTTCGGCTTTGCTCTCTGCTTCTGGAATTTCTTTTTTCTCTACTTCTATATACTTTACAAGTATAAGTATATAGGTGTACCCCGTTGACAATGCGTAAAGGCGTGTGGTGTGACTGGTGAACCAGTGACGCGCTCGTGATGACGTATAACTGTAGGATTATGTAGGTATATAATGTATATAGTCAGTTTTGTCTGTTGGTATATTTATATAATATATACGATACGCCCACGCATGATTCAAGTGTGTGTGCAGGGTTGCATATTGCGTAGCGCCGCAGCGGGGGCGACTTAAATAAGAGGATGATGGAGTTGATTTAAAATTTATATTTGCGGTTTTAATTGTTAACGCAGCACTTGAAACAATATTTTTAATGCCACGTAAACATGACAAAATCTTTTTATGTATACTATAGATGACAGATATCGTCTACTTATCCACCGTATCATTTTTGTTTCGGCACGAGTTACACGATCAAGGATATATCGTATTCGTCCCTTCACTGTTTCTTTCCTCATTTATATTCTAAGGATTAACATTTAATTAGAACGCACAGTAAACTTAAAACTTAATGAGAGAATCAAAATATCGCGGACTACAGTTATCTCGAGACACGCGTTATTTTACGACGTATTTACGTGTAGGGTTGGGTATCAAAAGTTTAGGACGCCTTACATTAAAAGCAACTCGTAACTAATGAAATTTATTCTTATGCTTAACTTATTAGACTTGTTCAAACACGCCTTTAAAAATCTTGATTTGTTACAAATTATTATTTTCAATTTTACTTTTATTGATTGGTCAAAGCTGGTATGACATTAAATAATTAAAATTCATTATTTTTACATTTTTCCTCCAAAAATTTTTATTGCAAGAAAATTTTTTACACCTATTTAATAATTTAATTAAAATCGATATTCTTTACTTATAATAATTACTGATAAACATGTGATTAAAAATTAAATGCATTTAATAAAAACAACCGCATAATATTTCATTGCTCCATTTTGAAAAATGGGCTACACAGGTTTTGATGTGTTTTATACATTATAAATATAAACACAACATGATTGTTTGTATAACTGCAGATCCTAATATCGTAAATTAAAATTTTTTTTTTACAGCGATTTCCTAATTTATGTAAAGACATCCAGCTGCTTTAATCAAATATAGTTCTGCTGGATCCCGAAAAGCATATCATAAGCCTTTTAGTACCGTTACTTCAATGTATAAAAAGAATTATTTGGCATCAATTTAATCAGCAATAGTGTACTAACTTACAAAATATATAGTAACTTAATTATAAAAAAAGTTCTCTTACATAGTATCGTGTTCAAATATTACATGAACAAAGATTTACAAAAAAATGTGGTTGCTAAATTTGAAGTATCGGTAGAAAAAGGGTTGTGACATTCTCACAAACAATATTGAATGATCAGAACACTAAACCTTGTTAAAAGTTCATTTTGGTATTTGCAAATATAATTCCAGTCGTATATTTAACAAGTTTTTATATTCTTCAGTTCTCGTCACATTCTTTTGTTTTCATTTAAAAAAAAAAAGTTTAGTGATACACTAATTTAAATATACTTATAAACAAAAAATTATCACCTCAGTGCTACGTTTTATGTGCCCTTTACTCGTAGGTAGCACTAAAAGTATACGTAAGCTGAATTAGTAAGTTTTTATATTTATTCTGTAATTGCATTCTTTTTAAAAATCACACCAATTTATTCCTGTTGGGCTGAAGCATTTAGGAGTAAGGAATTGTCTACTTTAATGACTTGATTCCTAAATGGAATCATATAAGAATGTATTTATCTCTTTTCTGTCCTCCTGTTTCTGTCAAAAATCATTAATAACGACTTTGTTATAGATTCTTAGTCCTTTACAAACAATCGGTTTTTAAGACATAATGGATACCGACGATTATTATTAGCGAACGCCGCTTTTTGAATGTGCTATGAGCCACTGCAACGTTATATCAATATTGTCCTTTTCTTTACAAGAAATGCTATAACAACAGATCTCGCGATCTTGAATTGCCGACAAGTTCCTACAAAAAAAATGCATGGATGAGTATCCTTACAAAGTAGTAAGCATTTTTGTAGTAAGAATACAGTGACTGAACTTACATTCTTTCTATCAGACCATTTTCATCATATGCATGAGGCAAATCCCTTTTATTTCCTAGGACCAAAACTGGAATGCCAGCAAGTTGAGGTTTATCCAACAGATTGTGCAGTTCATTACGGCTTGCCTCAATCTTTTCTGGATCTGCTGCATCAACCATATATACAATTGCATTAACACCTCTGCAGTAACGCTCCCACATTGATCTAAATCTTGGTTGGCCACCAATATCCCAAACTTTGATCGTTACATTTCCTTTGGTTATTTTACGCATATTAAATCCAACTGTTGGAATCATGTCTTCGCTAAACTGTCCAGACTGTAATAATTTACAATCATTTTAAGAAACTATAGATTCTATGAAATCTGTTCAAATATTTGTTGATTATTGATATTGTGATAGTTGCTTTATTTGTTCTGGAATAAAAATGATTAATGAAATAAAAAGTGTGAAGCAGATGCACTAAAATAACCGACGCAAGCAGTTTGAATAAAAATATTATTGATTCTCAGATATATATTTAATATTTTGAATTTACGACTTTTGCTAATCAAAAGCATTCTAAAGAAGTATGGCAAATCATAAAAACAAACAGCAACTAGCAAAGTTAATACAATTGTTTTATATGAGCAAATAAGGAGCTGACATTATTAAATTTTTGTTTAGCAGTAAGAAATTGTACACGATATTCAGCTGTTCCAAGAACAAACATCATCTTCCATTCACTAATCTGAATGAACAAAGAAAAAGGCTATTTGATGATTCACAGATAATCAGTCCAAGAAACCTTGCAGTTATCATTAAAAGGCATATGTAATGCAATAAAACATTCAAAAGTTCTAAAGGGTCAGCAACAACTGCATGATTTCGAATAGCGAAAAAAAAAAAGTAAGTACAGCAAAGTAGACCAGGGTGAGGAGGGGCAGTTGACGAATAACCTAAAAGCTAATTTTCATCCCTAAGAGGCAAATGTCAATCGAGGCGATTCCTCGAGCTGTAAGGTGTATGAGACACACTTTTTGGATATAATTACCGCGATGACGTTGACAAATGTAGTCTTGCCGCTGTACTGAAGTCCGACGAGAGTCAGTTCCATCTCCTCCTTCCAGAAGAGCGACTTGAACCAGTCGAGGATCCGGTTGATGAGGGCCAGCATCTCGAATCCTTGAGTAAAACACTTGCAGCACTAACAACAATAATAACAACACACAGCAGACTCCTTCCCTGGACGACGACGTCGACGTCGACTCCTATAATATATATCTCTCGATCCCTGAACTCTATACACCCTCTGTTGTGGTCGTCGTCTTGGTGTCAATGCGACGATTCGATTCTCCTCTTCCTCTTCGGCTTTGCTCTCTGCTTCTGGAATTTCTTTTTTCTCTACTTCTATATACTTTACAAGTATAAGTATATAGGTGTACCCCGTTGACAATGCGTAAAGGCGTGTGGTGTGACTGGTGAACCAGTGACGCGCTCGTGATGACGTATAACTGTAGGATTATGTAGGTATATAATGTATATAGTCAGTTTTGTCTGTTGGTATATTTATATAATATATACGATACGCCCACGCATGATTCAAGTGTGTGTGCAGGGTTGCATATTGCGTAGCGCCGCAGCGGGGGCGACTTAAATAAGAGGATGATGGAGTTGATTTAAAATTTATATTTGCGGTTTTAATTGTTAACGCAGCACTTGAAACAATATTTTTAATGCCACGTAAACATGACAAAATCTTTTTATGTATACTATAGATGACAGATATCGTCTACTTATCCACCGTATCATTTTTGTTTCGGCACGAGTTACACGATCAAGGATATATCGTATTCGTCCCTTCACTGTTTCTTTCCTCATTTATATTCTAAGGATTAACATTTAATTAGAACGCACAGTAAACTTAAAACTTAATGAGAGAATCAAAATATCGCGGACTACAGTTATCTCGAGACACGCGTTATTTTACGACGTATTTACGTGTAGGGTTGGGTATCAAAAGTTTAGGACGCCTTACATTAAAAGCAACTCGTAACTAATGAAATTTATTCTTATGCTTAACTTATTAGACTTGTTCAAACACGCCTTTAAAAATCTTGATTTGTTACAAATTATTATTTTCAATTTTACTTTTATTGATTGGTCAAAGCTGGTATGACATTAAATAATTAAAATTCATTATTTTTACATTTTTCCTCCAAAAATTTTTATTGCAAGAAAATTTTTTACACCTATAAATTTTATCTTTGTGCAAAGTGTATCGACTTAGACATTTATAAAAAAATAAAAATAATTAAAGTACCCATTTATTATAATCTTTGATTTTACCAGTTGACAAAAATATACAAAAAAAATATTCCGAATGTTTCATAATATAATTTCCCCTACAAATAGCACACCTATTCCAGCGAATCAACGTTTATCCCCCGTAAACGGAGGAAAAAGACTTGAAAACATCGGTAATTGTTTACATCCTTCGTTTGTTTCATTTTCAGGCACATATTTTA
>NW_019379593.1:494145-570554 GCF_000648655.2 Copidosoma floridanum
AAATATATATAAATATATACCACATTTATTATAATCTTTGATTTTACCAGTTGACAAAAATATACAAAAAAAATATTCCGAATGTTTCATAATATAATTTCCCCTACAAATAGCACACCTATTCCAGCGAATCAACGTTTATCCCCCGTAAACGGAGGAAAAAGACTTGAAAACATCGGTAATTGTTTACATCCTTCGTTTGTTTCATTTTCAGGCACATATTTTAAATAATTCATTTTTTTTATTATTTTACTTTATATATTTGTAGTACAAAACTAACCTATCTATGTACAAAGTATTAATTCGACATAGGGCAAAACAACGGTTAATTTTAATTTAGTACTAGATGACTTTACAAAAATTTGAGAGCCAAGAACGAACAGTGTTTATAAACATCAATATAATATGGTAAAAAATAACGTTTGAAGGTAATGTTTCACATGAGTATATGATTGCCGTTGCCGCCCTACTGCTCAAAAAAACGTCGAGCCGAGTCGTTTTTTTTTTTTGTTTTTTAACAACAAATATCATTATTCAACTTATATACAGAAAATTATAAATTAGTAGATAGTACTTAAGCTTTTACGCAGGGTGTGGCATCTTCTGCTGTTAGACAATAATTTTTCAGTAATTTATCGATTTTTTTTTTCTTTTTTCGAAGCAATGAAATCTCGACAAAGTGAAAAATTTCATGATGATATGTTTTTTGTGTTTTGAGCCATTTCGTATTTCATTTTCTTTATTCGATGCTTGGTTTCACAGCCGAACATTGTTTGAATTTGTGCTTCGATTTACATAACGTGTCGTAAGCGTATTTCTTTACGAAGGAACAATCTTCGTTGGACATTTTCTCTTTTGTAAAAAAACGCTTGTGCACATAACCCGTGACTTGATGAATCAAAAATCACTTTTAATATCAATTAAAAGGAAAACATTCCGAGCTTGCAACAGAGTAGAGACGTGTAGACACCACTACGCGAACGATATACTAATTTGATATCGCTGACAAATAAAGAGGCGCTTGAAGAAGATTGAATTTTCGAGAAGGGAACTTTTCTTTAGCATTGAAAATTCGCAATAATTATAAAAATATCACGGATTAGCGACGATTACCCCATTTTTTTGTCATTTACTTTCTAACTATATCTCACAAGAGCATCGCGTTAGGGACAACAGTACTAGCCCTTATTATAACGCGAGTACAACTTTACCTATAAAAAAGAACCACTTATGTTTGTACATATTTTATATATATATATATGTATGTATATATTTCACAGGACAAGCATTAATCGAAATCGCTATTTCATCCCTTTCTTCCACTTATTTACAATATTCATTAATTCCTAATGAACGACGAACATCGCAACGCATGTCCTCGGCGGAAGTCTCGTGGTATAGAAAAATGCAAAAGTTTCTTCGCTAAAACTAGTGGAATGAAAGAGATAATATATTGATTAGCACTTTTTGTATTGCTCTTGAATAAATATAATGACTGAAAAAATGTGAAAAAAGACAAGAAAAAAAAAAAAAAAAAAAAAAAAGAAAACACTACGTATAGTCAGATATATCACCCATCATTTAAACAAGCACAGCAACTACTTAGACATATTTATCAAACAATTTGTAAGCGAATGAAAAAAGAACATTAGATCATTCATGAACAATATTATAAGCATACAACGTTTGTAGGTACAGTTAATTAAACATTAACTTATACCAAGCAAAGAGTAAAATAAAGACTTTCAATCCAAAAAAAAATTTTTTTATTCCACCTACATACACTTAATAAACTTGGTTTCTTGTAATGTATAGATCGGACAATTAGTGCATCAGGATAGCCATCGTAAAACTAAATTGACAGATATTTAACACAATTTTTCACATGATTGATTTCTCTTTATTATACTGAGTTAAAAATAAAGAAAAAAATTAATGCAGTTTANATTATGAACACAAGATCAAGCACTTCAGATTTCTTTTAGTACAAACGTTGAAAGGAGTTGTTTAAGGTATCGAGGTTCGTTCGCACGCAAGCCAAACCGGCAAAAACACCCACATTACATGAAAGGTTTAACTTATACATATTGTCGGAGTTACTTCAGATCAATATATTAAAATTAGTAGATATAGTCAGTAATTTAAACTTTAAAATTTTTGATTTTTATGCTGTAATTATTTGTTTTTAGAAAAATTTATACAATCTACGTTTGACTGCAGTAAGTATCGAGTTTATTCGTCCGAATAAGAAGATGTAGAAGAGAGCCTTTTTTCATGCGAAAATTACTATATTCCTTTTGCTAACTACAACCACCTCAATCTGCTGATGCAGTTAATAAAAATTCATAGTGTGCGTTGAAATTGAAAAAAGTCTATTATTTTACACAATGGTGCTATACGATAATGCTCACTTTTACACAGCTTTCGAGAATAAACAGATGCTCGCCTCGTTATATTTACACCATGATTTTCGTCAACAAATCTTTTTCTAAAAATTTCGCCGATTCCTTTGTGCTTTCGTGCTTATCACAAGTTTGTAAAAAGCTTTTTTTTTTTTTTCGTAACCTACGACCATAGGGGAAAATATTGACGCAATCGCTGTCGACCGAAAAGGAAAGAAAGAAAAAAAAAAGCTTCAAATTTCAACCGTGCAAACAACGATCCATTGCATATCCTTGTGATCAACAACAAAATTAATCTATTTATAAAACAATCGATGCATCAATAACATTGCCGGTCGTCCCGAGTCTTCGAGGAAATCGGCGGACCAGCCTCCAAACGGAACACGTTGTCACAACGAACACCGCGAGAAGGTCGGCAATTCGCAACAAAAAAGGCACGGCACAAACAACTATATATGTAGACCTGATCTTCGTCCCATTCGCACTACCTATTATTTTTTGCACTGTCCTCCATAGATTTTTATTATGTGTGTACGCACGCATCAACGTTTCATCCCTCCACCCCACCGTTTCGCCAGCAGAGGACACTCGCGTGCACCCTCCTCGTCCCTCTTTCGACCCAAAGGGCCCAGTATTCCCTTCGAGGAAAAGAAAAAAAAAAAAAAAAAAAAAAGGTAAAAAGAAAAACGAAGAGCGCGCCTCGCCGCACTTGCGGAGATACCGGTGACCCAGCACAACTGCGTCACCCAATGCCTCCCGTTTTTAAAAAATATAACTTCTCGATTGCACGTATAGTGATAATAATAATGATAATAATAATAATCATATGATTTTCCAGGTCTTTCAAACGCCGAGTCTCGCTCATGACGGAGTGTCCGTTCATTAGTCGCTCGCCGCCACCGCCGCCACGGCCGCGGCCTTCCTCAGGTGGAGCTCGGACGCGGCGATGCTCTCACCCTTGACGTAGTAGTCGGCAGCCTCGCGCCGCTTCACGCATCCGTTCGGCACTGCCTCGGTGCTGCCGTTCACCACCTTTCCGTTGGCCAAGACGCCGTTGCTGCAGCTGGACGCGGCCGCCGCCTTGGCCGCGAGGGCTGCCTTTTCCGCTGCCACTTTGGCTGCCAAAGCTGCGGGACAGAGGACAAAATTGGTTACACCATGGGAACACCCGGGGTGAAGGGATACGTCGACGCGGCTCGAGCGCTCGGCTTATTCTTGCTCAATTTCAACTAATGCCGTTCTGCAGGATATTTTGCAAACCATACACTATACGTATACCAATCGACCGGCTCGGTTACGTAAAACTGGATCTTTTCAGAGTATAGGCTACAGCTCGCGCCGGAGTTCGAACGACCACGTGAACGAATTTCTAAATTAAACTTTACTAATTCTCATTACAATGCTGATAAATAGTTTGGTATTTAATAAATGGTAGCTTCATAACTTATTGTAGAATACTTTTACGTTGCTACTTAATATATGTTACACGCACTTCACGCGACCTTCATTACTTTAACTATTTTTATTATCACTTGTGATTATTTAATAGGCATGCAACACTCCTAAAAAAATTTTTTGTTTTCATTTCATCGCTTATATTTTCGTCTTAGCAAACCGATAATAAATCTTATCTGTTCGGCCGTTATGTTACTACCAATTATGTATCAAAAGATAATTTATGACACTTTTACTTTTTTAAAACTTAGGCATCGTGTATTAGAGTCATAGTTCCATTCATTTAATTTAATCTCACATTAACATTATTTATATAAAACTTTCAAGTTTTGTTGTTACTTTTGAAAGGTCAAACAAATAGAATAATATGTTCTAATAATCACACAACAATCAAAGAAGCCACATTCACGTGACAATCAGTATTTAGCGATAGGAAATAAGTAATGAAACGAAAAGCTTCCATCGCGTGCACTTTCGCCGAAAAATTTCAGTCCCGCATGAATACGGTGATGGTTGAAAAAATTAGCAAACAAGCGCTTACCAGACGCCCTCTTGGTTTTTTGCGCGTAGCTCTGCTGGTAGAACTCGTTGAAGAGGAAGAAGAACATGACGGCGTGCATGCCGATCCACCAGACGAAGGCCTTCGGGTAATTGCAATCGATGAAGAGGAGCTGGAAGGCGTGGATCATGATGGCGATGAACTGGGTCATCTGGAAGGCCGTCAGGTACTTTTTCCACCAGAGGTACGGCTGGACTTTCGGTCCAAAGGCAGACAACAGGTAATACGTGTACATGACCACGTGGACGAAGGTGTTGAGTAGCCCGAAGAAGGTCGAGTGGCCGCCTGTTGATACAAATATATTTTTTTTTTTTCTTTTTATTTCATTTTTTTAAATCTTTTCACGTACAAATTACAAGCATGAAGAAACCCGATATATCGACGAGATTAAGCCTACACGATCATTACAATATACAACTCGGAGAAAAAAAATTACTACTTCATAAACACTAGTTTGAGATATAGCGCTTATCATTTTTTTTTTTTTTCGAATTTTTGTGGGTGTCGAACGCGTGTATTTAAACGCGATACACCGAGTTATGAAAACTCTTTTTGAGGCATATAGAAATTTTAAATGCCTAATTGGTTTAATTATCCAAAGATATCGCCTACTTTCTAAATATTGCTCCACACCACGTTTTGCCTCAAAAATAACACGAGCATATCAATTACACGACTGGCACCTATTAGACTCGTTATCGTATAATGTATGCTTGTAGCGATAATATCGGAGTGCTTTTAACAGAGACATTGGTATGTCATTACGATTCGATGTACGGATATTTATAGATATAAGGTAAGTTTAGTTATTTTGCCGAAAAACATGGATCGATCAATGAATCTTTATTCGTCACTTGAAACAGTTAAAAAAATATTTTTTGTACTCAATCAACGGAAATACTTACGGTGGATAAAAAAAAAAAAAATACTATTTTCATGCTAGCGTCGTACGCTATTTACTTTCGCAGTAAAATCCGCACGACGCGTTTAATTGGTGGTTGAAGGAAGAATTGTCGGAGGAGGAGAGATTCAAGATTTTTTTTTTTTCTTACCGGGTGTGAACTTGACGCCGAACCAGACGGACATCGGCATACAGCCGTGATGAATGACGTGAAGCGTGGACACGTGATCGTTCTTTTTTCGCAGCACGAAGAATATCTGAAAACACCAGGACAATTTTTTTTATTTATCGATCCAAAAATACTAGGCTATAAGATCAACATAGCTTTTTAATGGCACTGCATCATCGTTATTTTTCTGCTTTATAGGGAAAATAATGTTGTTTGTTGACGATTTGAATGATCCATCTTTTTTTTACGCGTAAACTCGGTTGAAATTTATTCATGATGGAAAAAAAAAAAGAGTTGTAAAGAATTCTCCGAAACAGAAAACACGAGCGAGTGAAAAAAAATTAAGTACAATGTAATAAAAATAAATATATGCTCACCGTATCCATGAACTCCGTGAATTTAGAGAAGTAGTACCACCAGCTCACGCGAACCATCTGCAGTCCGTGAGATGAACAAAAAATCGTTTAGTACGAATGAAATTTATGTGACAAAAAAAAGTGCAATATCAGCATTCGTGTGACAAAAATTTTTTTTTTTTTACAAACAAGTTTTTCGCAATTTCGTTATGAATACGGTTAATTATTGGTTTTGCATTTGAGTTGAGTGCCAAAGAGCGATGGTAAATCAGCTCGTCTGACAAGTCGTACACGTGAATTTTTTTTATTATTATTATTTTTTTTTTTTATTGTTCTCATACGATTTGACTGACTTGTTTTTTTTCTGTTTCAAGTTTTTACCTTTGCTAAATAGTTTATACATTCATTTATTTTAATTCTGTAATTTCCTTATAGTTATGTTTTTTCCTTACCGAACAGTTTTATGGCATGAACATAAAAAAAAAAAAATTAAAATTTTTACAGCAGATATAAATTTTTTTTTTTCAATTAGAAACCAAAACAGGAAGAACCGCAGTTCACACTTTGTTTTTTTTTTTAAATTGCATAAATTGCACAATAAATATACATTGGTACATGTACCTGATAAAGATACGCTAATCAAAAAGACAAAAATCTTGTTTTCATTATTTTTTCCCATAATCATTAAATTCAAAATAGCACGTGTAATGTATACAGCTCTATTGATATGCCACGCGTATCAATGTACGTGCAATCTGGTAACAGAGTTATAAAATACAGACCGAAATCAGTTACCGTGACCTTTTTTCAATAGTCGTCTGTGAGTAATTATATTAACACGGATGTGAGAAATAATTCATTGGGTTGACAAGTCATTTCTACAGCGCTTCTGTTTTATGTTGTTAATTCAGTTAAACGCAATCGATGTATTGGTGCGATACTGTCCTTCGACATGTGTCAATATATGCGTGTATGTTGTGGTGTGTCAGGGATACTGACAAATTTTATGGGTAAATAAATTTGAGACGTTTGTTAATTCGCTAAAATCATCCAGGTATACATGTAAACTTTGAATATGGTCTCTACGTGTATTCAATAATAAAATTAATGAATTAGTTTAAATTATTTAGATTTCATGCTATTTTATCCCGTATTAGATATCCTACAAAAATGTTTGAAAAAATACTGTAGTTATAACTAAATGGTTAATAGAATTTTATTTTATTTTTTTTTTTTGGAAATTCATGTAGCCATGCGACATAGACGATATATTAAAACCGTTTCCTCTTACCATTCAACGAAAATTCGACTCTTTAATAAACTACTCGCGCTAGACATTTAAACTACGCGCGCCGAACTTTTAGAATATTCATAAAAAAAAATTTAAAAAACCGGCTCAAAAAAGTATGTGACAGAACAGCCGCTTGAAACTCTTGTAGTCGCGTACACGCGGTTTCAGTCGCGAATTCACCGGTAAGTATATGTGTACTACTAGGTCGCGCCAAAATCGGCTGCTACTACTACTTTTACAAGAATCTTAAATGTTATGTCATCGATTGGCGCAACGCCCGCACGTGCTTGGCTTGTACTATATATACAAGTATATGTATACATCGGAACTCTATAGTGATCCGGATCGATGCAATATCGTTTAAGTTGAACTATTTTTTCTTCTCCCCCCCCCCCTCTCTCTCTCGATTCAACCTGTTCTTCGCTAGTTTATTCACAATTCATCTATAGATCGGATCTACTACTTAATCACTGCAGCAATCAATGTCCCAACGCAATTTTTTTCATTTTTGGGTATTAAACGTATGAAATAAACATCGAGATACTCGAATCCATCATTCGGTCGAAATTTTAACGAAGGACGTAGACGTGCTAAAGGAGAAACTTGGAAAAAGCGAGTACTGTCCATTGACAAAGATATTACTGCACGATCGAGTGACTTTTCACCCAAAACCTGTACCTATGATGTATCATACGCTTACAAACGTGTCTCATGTAATTAGAAGTAGGTCAACATGCAATAGCACAAGCTAAATAACACGAATGTGGGCTCCTAATTAATTGGCCTTTAGGTCTACCATGTATACTAGTATCGGCAACATTGCCGTTCGTATATATCCAAGTCAAACTGCAACTTTCGAAATTCATCAAATGTTGTACAAGCGGATAATAGAAGCCGATCGAATCATTGTACCATAACGTCAAATTTGATGATAATCAATAGTTCGCCTTGATATTTTATTTTCTGCTCAAAGACATTTTATCGTACGACTCTTGATGTATATATATGCCCTGAATCTTTCATATACACTCACGTGTTGCCAGTGGACAATGTGATAATGTGCAAATTATATTATAATGTGAAACACTGTATTGATGGTATATAAGTACACACATGCGTGTACGTTCGTAACGTACATGTAAAAAAGCTTGAAAGAGGAAAAATCCACGAGGCCTTCTAGCCACGAATATATATATTATGTATATTACAAAGCTATAGAAAATATTGTTATTCGCTCAATATTTTATGAGACACTGATACGCCGTACTGCAAAGTTTTATCGTGTATTTATTAACCACAAGAACCAACTGTTGGACAAAGTTGTGTCGAATAGGGTATTAAGAACCATTACGTACGAACAAGGTAATTATTTCGTCAATTGTAGAAAAAAAAAAAAAAAAATGATTCTACGTATTGACCGGGGAAAAAACGTGGTAATGAACATTTTTCAATATTGCGTAACAACGATAATTTATCATCACTCACTTGTTCTCTCTCTCTCATATTTTCATGATGAAATTGCGAGATGAGTTATTAATAAATTAACTACAAGCAATACCTACCCGTAATACTTGGGGCCGATCGCTGTAGTCTACAGGTTGACACCTCAAAGAGTATTCCCCCGTCAGCCATCCGGACATTCCTATCTGCAACCACAATAGCCCAAAGGCCATCGAACTATCATTAGAAATTATTTTCAATATTCTTATAACTATTATTATTATTATAATGGTATTATTATTAATATTAATATTATTATAGTTGTATTGCTATTTTCGTGGTGTAGAGCTAGATAGTAATAAAAAGCATTGAGCTCGTGCTACATCGCTTGTTTGTTGCAGCTTGCAATCTCCACCACAGCAATGAAACACGAGGATACCGCCCACCGCGTTTATTCCATTCATTTGTGATCTGTTGTTGTATCATTTACATTTTGCTTATTATTACTACCACTATTCTATTGATCAATTATGATGGTACACACACCTTCGATGTAAAACAGCAGCTCATGTTTTTTCATCGCCAATTTAAACTGCTTTAAAGTAATTTATATTTATATTAAACGGGTGAAAAAAAAAAAATTTCGTCTATACATTGTGTATGTTTAATGAGAAAAATTATACACTTCCTCCAAGCAAGCACTCGTTCTTCCAAAAATATTTCTCCACTCGTACCTGTACAGCAGACTTTGTTCTCCAAATATTTTCATTTGAAGTTTTGCAATGCGTTTCTTTTTTATCGTAGATGCTATATACACGAGATCTAAAAATGGCAATCGGAAGCGTACACTGTACGTGTTGAGATTACAAAACTCCAGAGGTGATTATCTTACCATGTACAGGAGGCGCTCTTCGAGACCAAAACGTTATCAAAGAAAAAAAAGTGACTGTACAGCCATACGTTTTCGATGACATATAGTTCGTAAATCTGCCTTTTTTTTTCATTTTTCTTATTCAAAAAGTACGCTCGATCGATCGAATTTTTTTTTTATTTTTCCTTAGCAATGTGTAAGTACGAAAGCCAAACAAAAGTGAACTCACATCCGATTGAATAAGTACCCTCTTGAGTTCATCGGTACGATCGGAACAATGCACATTTATGCAGCTCCCGATTGGAATATCTAAGGTCCCGAGCCTCGACACCTCGAGGTCATCGAAATTATTTCTGGCGGGCAAATTGTAAATTTTCGTTCTGTACTTTCGCTTCCAAGGTTGCTGTTTTCGACGTGCGCTTTTATAAACACGATTTCGTCATTCAATGCAAATGATACTAAATTTACTTTTGACGACGAATAACAACGAAAGTTCGAATCATCAAACAGCAGGACTGGGGCAACGCGCGCAAAAAATCGAGCAAAAAATGGTTGTTAACCCAAGAGCTGCCGTCCAAACTTTGCGATCACGCAAATATTGTTAATGCAAAATTTCTCGCGGGAGCAGACGTCAGAATCGTCCTTTTTGACACTTGGAAGAGAAAACTAAAACATCTTGAGAGTACTTGAAAAATTCGTTCTCTCGATTAAGTACTTATTTTTTTTATTTCCATCCATCGATTTCCAAAAATATATTGTACACTTATTAAAACTGTTTGCACATAATAATAACAATAACAACAATAATGATAATGATAATAATAATAATAATAAATTGTGTAAAAGTGCTTGCTTTTCCTCAACCTTCTGCACACTTAGCTATAACCAAAAATACATTAGAGCTGAAAAAAGTGAGCGCATGATCGGTTCTTCCATCACCACTAAAAAAAAGGCAATAATAACACTCACCTCGTGAAAAAGCCACGCCGAAAAGAGGACTTGGAGTGAATTGTAGACTATGAGAACGTTCTTGAACTGAAAGGGTTTCCTGTTCTCCATGAGCCTGGGCCCGAGGACCTTGACGCCGTACACGTAGCTCAGACAGATAAAGAGCGTTGGAAAGGGCGAGCTCATCAGCAGCCAGTCTGTCGTTCGCTTGTCTGCAACGGGACACAAAAACAAAGTCACACCTTTTTTTAATTTTTTTTTTTTTCCAACACTTTTATATTATACTCTTGTATGTATTTACATGGTTGTATAGTTTCTAAAAATACCCATCGGGCTAAAGAGCATGGATAAAAAAAAACGCAATATATCTGGCCAAAAGAAAGGTGCCGTTACTACACGTGCGCTCATCCGATTTCCTCGTGCTGACGCTATCCCGAGAGAATAAAAATACACGCGGTTTCAGTCGCGAATTCACCGGTAAGTATATGTGTACTACTAGGTCGCGCCAAAATCGGCTGCTACTACTACTTTTACAAGAATCTTAAATGTTATGTCATCGATTGGCGCAACGCCCGCACGTGCTTGGCTTGTACTATATATACAAGTATNAAAAAAAACCATATACACCACATCAGGCGTTGTTTTAATGCCAAATTTTTGTCGTCTAGTGTGTACATATAATATACAGACGATACGGAGGAAATGTGGCAGTGCGCGTACTTTTCGGAAGGGAGGCCGCCGACGACGCGACAAGCAACTCGCAGACAATCGGCATCAAATTGAAATTTCAAATTTCAAGTGCACTGCACCGCAAAAACAACAAGTCACCGCTTCAATTCTGATGGGAGCCGAGAGCTCGAAAAAGAAAAAAATAAAAAAATAAAAATAAGCAAATCCAGCATCCGGTTTCAGTGGCGTCATTCAAACCACCTCTGTGCGTACATATATTATACCTGCGGTGGAAATTCCCGGGCTACAGTGATCCTCCGTATAAATGTGCACTCTGTTACACTCGCACATCACCTCTCGAGAGTCATCGGGGTAAATCGACTCACGTCGCGGGTAGACATGTGTTAAAACGACATCAAGGGCGCGGATTGTTTTCTCCGGAGGTGAAAGGGAATCCGAGACGAGCGCGCAGGGACGAAGACTCCTATCTTATATTATGCTCTCGCGGGGGGTTTCATTGCGTACATTATTTATTGTACCTGCACCAGTGGGTTTTCGAGATATTCAGGCACAATTTGCTTTGTTTTTTTTTTTTTTTTTCTTTCATGTAGCAAAGTATAAGAGAGAAAGTTGAACAAAAACGATGTTACACGCTGAAGGGAAATGAAGAGGCTCTTTCATTATTTGCGGAAACCGAAAGGCCACATTTATACTGTTGGGGGGGAGGGAGGGAAAAAAATAAAACCGGCATTCGGGGAATCGGTGAAAATGAGGGAAAAACAAAAAGCTATCGTACGTAACCATGATACCCAATGAACGACATGTTAGGCCAGTTCCCGGCAGTAAATAAAGTTTCCAGGTAGCGGGTGGATGGATATGCTCATCGGTTGTTTGTTCTACCGCAAAAAAAAAGCGCCGGACAAAGGAGACGAAACCGAGAGTCGAGTTTGGCGAGGACCTTGCCCTCCGTGCCCGTATATACCGGTCGGTCAACTTTGCGCGAAAAAGAGGAGTTGACACTATCACTCGGGGGAAGCCCCCCCCCCGCGGGCCTGTCATTAAGTTTCTTGGAAATTTTGACCACTGTTCCGGAAAGTTGGCGCAGCATCGTCACCGTCCAGCGGCGATTATTGACTCTTCTTTGTCACGGCTGGCTACGTGCGAATACGAAATCACGGGGGTCTACGACACGCGATTATGCGAATGTTTACATGGAAATTGCTCGTCGTGTGTTTAACGCCTTTGTTTGTTTTTTTTTTTGTTTTGTTTTATATCTTGGACCGTAATATCTCGCAAACGCCTAGAGTGTCAAGATGTGCTTCTATAATGACCTTTTAAAGAATCGTCGAGATGCAAACGCAGAGACGCGCTATATTATTTTGTGCAATAAAACGCAAGGCGTATATACAATATGAGGCCGAAACTTTGGTGAGCGTGTAACTTTCGTTGCAAGTGTCGCGACATCCATTGAACACACGCAACTCGGTATAACACCGTGCCAAGCAAGTATACAATACAATACACACACATGTCGCGATGCTCGTGCTAACGTCCTTGATCAAGAACTTGTGCTGCATATCAATGCGATGCCGTCGTCACTCCATACGTTCGCATACGTTGTGCATTAACTGGATGCGGGGATATAATATGCAAATAGTATGGGTCCTCGAAAAAGGAGATCCAGCTAAATCGCGTCATCCGCGGTTTTTCGTGTTCACGTGCTTACACGCGTATAAGACTGTGATGTATATCATCGGAAAATTAAAAAGTCGTCGCGTATGCGCGGGTGACATCAGCCAATTTACGCGAACGCAGATATAAATGTACACAAAATTCACATGCGAGAAGGGAGGGAGAAAAGCCGCAAAGTCACTTTGGCAAACAAGCGATGAGCCGTACGTTAGTTACTTACCTACTACCAGAACGTATACATGTATATACAAGGTGTATCATCTTGGGATGTTAATCGCGGGAAAAAGCTACAATGGTATGGAAATGAGAAATCTCAATTCTGGAAGGCTTACGCATGATGAGGTGCAGTAACGAACAAAACGATCAGAGAGGGGGGGGGCGAGTGACGCAAACCTGGGATATAGGAGACTTAGCTTTTGGCGCAAGTTAAGTATAGAAGGACGATTCCGAGCCTACGTATATTATGTACAATGCGTATATATAGGTGCACAGGATGTTTGTTTAAACGCACTTGAGTATGCTAAATAGGTGAGCGCGAAACCACTGCATGAATGTGATGTATATATTTTATAACGTAGTATTTATTTGCACTGCGTCGAATGCAGTGGGTTCTATCATTAATTTCGTTGACGGTACTTTCTGTATGGGACCTATCGTCGCAAAATCGAAAAAAAATCGGCAGACCTTGGGGTCCCAAAAATCGTCATCCATGAAATAGGGATTATTTGGAAAACAATAAACTCACCTGCGTGTCTGTCGAGCATCTCGTGTAACCGATCCACGTAGTGCATGACGATGGACATTTTGTCGAGGGACGAGCCTTCCGGCCGGGGTCTGCGCAGGTGTGCGGCTCAGCCGAGACTTCCACCGGAGCCTGTGTATTATTTCAGACGCCCGGAAACGCAACTCTTCCTGAAACAAAAATCATATACACGCATTGAATTGACTTCACCAATAACCCTTTACGATTTATATATGGCATCGCCAAATGTATTTATGTTGTTTAAAATTTTAAACACATGCACGCACGTTTTCTTTCATCGCGCCATTGTATTATTCCTCTTATGTCCGATCGCTAACGAGAGATGTAGGTATACGCGTTGCATACGTACTTGCGATGCATATACCATCAAAATACACGAAAATTCTGTGCAAATTTCTAATTTCTCCTAAAAGTAGACAAAAGAATAGTTAAATATATACCGATATATTGGCAGGCACGACACAACATTGCACACCATAACAAACGATCCGCGAAATTCTTTTATCTCTCCACCACAGGTGTACAATTAATGTATCTCTGAAAAATGCGCGCATACGCAAGCGAACGATACGTGATCGGGGGCGTGTGTATTACTTAACCAGAGAGTAGGTATATTATATATAGCTACTCTTCTCCGCATAATGTGTTTTGCAGGAGGAGCCGACCGTACAGTGCCGATTGCCGATCCTCCGATTTGAGGTTAGGAGACTCGGGAAATCGAGGTCGCCAAGTGTGTTATTGTATACGTATGTCCAGGGCACACACACACACATATATATACACGATCGTTCGGTGAGACGCGCACCGAAAACTTCATCGAAATCGAAAGTCGCTACCTATTGTATGTACCGTATACCGATGTATGTGTACAGGACTCGGCTCTCGACCGGCCGGTCGTCCACTCGACGAGACCCGACATTGACATCGAAAATCACCTGTGCGCGCGTTACGGAATCGAGGCTAAAGTACATGTGTGTGCCGATGTACGCGTGAGGTTTATGTTTATGGGCACATAAACCACCTCGCGCCGGTAACGGTCGGTTGGATAACCATCGGGCTACCGCGTAGGTATTTTTTTTTTTTTTTTTTTTTTCACTTTTAGCTCTCCACAGTTTCGTCTGGTCTCTTTTTTCTTCGACTGATGCGCCTCGAAGAGCTTGCGAAGGGGGTTGATTTCAAATGATACTATCGCATAGTCATTCAATTGAAGCTTTTACTAACGAAAACATTGATACGAGAATCGATTGAACAATGTATCTACTTTGTGAGAGATGGATAGCTCATTAACAAAAAAAAATTAGTGTTAATTAGGCAGAAGGAGTACACGCATACCATCTAGATAATAATGTAAAAGAAAAATATCCTAACAAGGTACGCAACTCCTTTGAAGAGGCGAATGCATGCCTACCACTGGGACCTGAGACGTGTGATAAACTTTTTCCGTGCATGTGAACCGACCTCAATACGACGAATTACGCTTTTGAAACGTGCGAACAAACCTTTTTTTTTAATCTAATCTTCACATATGATCAAGTATAGTCACCTACCTGTAGTTTCGTTAAAATTGAAAGTTGGATAAACTTCTATTTATTACTTATATTATATCAAAAAAAATAAAAACACATACAAGGGAGTACAGCTAATATTTATAAATGTTGCGGGGGAGTCCAGCACGTGTCCTGCATATGTATATACAGTAAATAAAGAGTTCGGTATATTTCAATCGATCACAATTTTCAAAACTTTTAACTACTTGTCACATCAGCTGCGGTCGCAACTGACTATTTGCCGCTGCCATTGTTACTGTATACACACATGTGCGGGTAAGAAAAAAAAAAAAAAAAAACTCGCCAAGGCCAATTAAAATCCATAGACGCCGATGTCACATCTGCAGTGCCGTTGTTTCAGTGTTGACATGTCTGCGCTTTTGCTCTCGATATAGATACGCTCTCGTACTCGGTTGATTTTTATGAGAAATTTTTAGATCAATCGTTGGGTGTGGAAATAAAAAGAGGAGGACTCCAGGTCCCATGACGAATATGAGAGATGCAACAATAGCATGGGGTTTTTTCAATTTCGAGCGCCGATTCGTCGAATCATCCGTGTACACTCTGACGAGGGCGTCGATTGTGTGCTACGCCGCTCTGTATATATACATCAGCTCTTTTATGCAACAGCATCCGTCTGCCGGTAGCTCCTCGTCGGCGTCACCAGTCACGCGAGCAATTACGCAAGGGAGCAATAAAACACGAGAGAACGGGAGCAAAAGAAAAAAAGACTCCCGAAGAAACAAACCCATACATGTGTCATTTGGATCATTTACTTGCTGTAATAATTCATTTCTATACATGCGCTTCCATCGTACTTTGGTTTATCTTTAAAATTGTGTCGTTATGATAATTTGCTCTTGTCTCGTATATATACGCGGCATAGATGAAATTTTTTTATCCTCAATCACTTGAAATACATGCAACGGCTTGAAAAATCATTTTTTTTTTTTTTTTTTTGTTTTTTTTTTTCGGTGTATCTCGATCGACAAAGTGTGTCCCACAAAGTGTTTCGTCACGCTCGGTTGTTTGAATGTGCATTACTTGGAGTTACGAGCAAGTGCGCGAGACAATCGTCCGTATCTATCTCTTTCCATTAATTTATGCGATCCATCTA
Source organism: Copidosoma floridanum (assembly GCF_000648655.2). Next base: position 510,326 of record NW_019379593.1, read on the forward strand.
CATTAGCGAGATATCAGTATTCCCTCAGTTAGGTGTTGATAAAATAAAAAAAAAAAAAAAAAACTATCTAACTTGAGACAAACTCTTGTACGAGCTTGAGAAGCTTAATTAACAAAAGTGCGAAGGGTTTTTTACGAGTATAATGATAAGCTAGGTGCTACTTGGCATATCAAGCAAAGTATACAGGATGTAGAAAAATACATGCGTGATAATTTTGATGATTAAAACTGGCTATATAGGCGATGGGTTCGACAAGTAGATAGGTACATTGACAAGGTCGCAAAACGATCTCTGCTCTTGGATATCGAGTCACACGGGAGTGTAGCACCAGAACAAGTGATTCTTTTCGACTCTTCCGGCTTGACGTTAAGTAACGGAGGCCAGAGGGAAATGAGAGATCTGTCGCTGTACCGATCGGAGATCTATAACTCACGTTACAGCGAAAGGATAAATAAAGCTATAAAAGAATCATTTCGCCGATCGACTCGAAAATTCACCTATACGGGTGATACAAGAATTTACCGATTTTATGTGTGAACGTATCAAACTGTGATTTGTAAAAAAATAAAAAAAAAATCCTGCACACCTACGATTTACAATCGAGTGTATATTTATACATTACACAAGTTTCGCGGCGCCGCACGTATATATAAGTACTTGCAGCTCTGTGTGTTTGATTAACTTGGAAGGAAAAAAAAAAAAGGAAAAAATCACCATCACACGCGATAAATAACGTAAACAGCGAATCGGAGCCGCGACTCTTTTTTTTAACCTTCGCCGTTGCGCGCGATACCTATACATATATACACGGCATTGTTGCAAAACGCACACACGTGAGTGTATATGTATATATACGACCATCGAAAGAATGTAATGCACGCGCCGCGCATATACGTTGTACACATATAACACATGTAGGCGTGTTCGCATGTATATATATATTGCAAAAACACCGGCTACTGGTACCATCAAGGCCTGTATATAGCAAACGGTGTCAGCTGAGTTTCACCGAAATTATATAATCAGCAAGTATAGTTGAAAGAAAGAAAGAAAAATAACACGACGAAAGAAGACGCGCTCGCGCGAGAGAGACGGTACATAGAGAGCGCCAAGTGTGAATCAGACACTGCCGAAGCCGTCAAGCATAATCTGAGATCTTCGGCTGTAACGAGGCGCTCGATCACCGTACAAGTATATTGTAAATGACTAAAAGAGGCGCCGGTGGCGGACAAATAAATGTTAGAAGAGTCCCATACACACACACACACACGTTAACTTTATTTTGACTTATCCAATAAACTCTACATGACTCGCGAAAGATGCAGGCAAAAGTATATACAATATTATACTGTACATCACTACCGATTTTTTCATATTCGGTATGTTTTATTGCGAGTACGTTTGCAATGACATAAACAAAATCTATATATAGTTTTTTTTATTTTTCAGATCCCTACGTGAGAGAGTTCGGGGCCCAAAAGAGGAAGTTTCGTGTAAATGACTAAAAGAGGCGCCGGTGGCGGACAAATAAATGTTAGAAGTGTCCCATACACACACACACTCGTTAACTTTATTTTGACTTATCCAATAAACTCTACATGACTCGCGAAAGATGCAGGCAAAAGTATATACAATATTATACTGTACATCACTACCGATTTTTTCATATTCGGTATGTTTTATTGCGAGTACGTTTGCAATGACATAAACAAAATCTATATATAGTTTTTTTTATTTTTCAGATCCCTACGTGAGAGAGTTCGGGGCCCAAAAGAGGAAGTTTCGTCCCCCACACCTTGAATAACGCGAAACAAGCCGGGAACCAAAGGTCCTCGGTCACGCGAAGTCGATTTGCTCGAGGCGCCAATTCCGCGCTGGACGATCGTCCCTGTACGTATGCCTACTCTTCACGATCATCGATTTGCGCGTTCTTATTTAGAAATGCGCGTAAGTATACCTACAAGAGAAGAAAAAAATAATCCTTATATGCTCCTGACGATGTGGGGACACGTAATTTGGGACGAGCTAATCAACAGGGCACGTTGCCTAACAGCGTATTTATTACGTTTTGTTATGCAAGGTTGTACGTACCGTTTGACGAATGAGTGTGGGATGTGTTTGGACAGGTAAGTTATAAAAATTGAGGATCCTGATGTGTGTATAAGCACGCGCCACGGCTTTGTTTGCCCACAATCGACTCGAGACTCTTTCGGCATCCGGGGGAGAAAAAAAATATTCGACAAAGCTTTGCTGTTTTCCCTCTCCTGATGCGGGAGATGGAAGAAATGTATCAGCGCGAGTCGAGTGTCCCGAGCAGCAGGTACGATGCTTGAGGGACAGCGTGTACCTATACGACGAAAAAGTCTTGATTTAGTTGTTGACAATGTGTTTTTTTTTGTTTTTTTTTTTTTTTGTTTTTTTTTACCCAAGTATAAAATTACCACCGTCGCCGAAAACGCCACGCAGTGAGGGATGAAAGGAAGCAAAAAAGTACCTACTATCTGCCATTTGAGCGTTACGTAAACATCGAAGGTAATTTTTAAATTGTACATACAGAGCATCATCTGACGTTCCACTACAATGTTTATCCAAAATGCAATTCGGAATCAAACAAGTTGAGCTACACCACGTGGAATATGCTGCAGTGGATTTTTTACATAAAATGTAGGTACATCATTTCAGACAGAGAGATAAGCCCAACAAATGTTGAAATGAATAACTAGGCCCCAAGCGGTGAACCATCTTTTTGACATTTCCTCCGAGTATAATTGCTGTCTTTTAGCCTCGCGTTTGAGTGATTACTTGTTCCTTACGACGCGTGCAGGTAGTTTGTTTGTACAGTCGACAGGGTGGATTGAAATTTTTTTACCCAACCAATGCAGATGAATCGAGGAAGCTCAATGATATTCAAAAGGAGAAAAAGCACGCGCGCAGAAGGCGTCGAGGCGATCGATTAGCCGGGTACGAAAGGGGCATATATATATATATATATATATATATATATATATATACCGGGGACGTGACTCGTTTTTCAAATATCTACTGCTTGAAACGTCCATGCGCGAGTTGTCCTCTAATGGGACTTGGTGATGGCGGTGTATCGGCAACGCGATTTCAAAACAATATACACACATACTCGCGTGTATAGGATAGACAGCGCACGCACCTATAGGATGTATATATACATGTACACACGGCTTATGTAATTAGGAGATAGCGTAATCTTAATGCATCATCGCGCGAATCGGAGTTTTAACGGATGATAAACAGAGCCCGCGGGGAAGAATATGGGACATCACTTTCGTATTAGCCGCGAGAGAAACATTTCTTGTGGTCTTTCTCTCCATTCGTATACGACAAAGCGAATCGTTTTTCAATTACATTAGTTACGTGGTAAGTGGTTGAGACAACATCACTGCATACTTTGGGCGAGTGAATTTATCGTCACGCCCTGCGAGTATCTCGTCCTGGCACATTTATATACCATAAGTATACAGCAACGTCCATGGGGAGATGAAGAAATAAAGGTATAGACTCTCCAGAGTATAAGTACAAACGAGGAATTTACGCAGGTATACCCACATATAGCTCTCGACAAAGGTCAAGTCTCACATTCTCTCCTTTGAGATGTTTCTTCTTCGTCGAACGAGTAAAATGCAGGTGTCAATCATCTGGTCAAACAATACACATAGGCGCAGCTTCTTAAGGACCAAAAGACGCGCGTAAGTAGGCAAGTGTCATTTCTCTCTCTCTCTCTTGCGTGGGTATCGTGTACTCGTATAAATATGATCCAACTCAGTTGAAAAATAATGACGATGATATACGGTAACAACCGATAAATCGTCATTTTTATACCTTTGTAGGTGATGTTGTTTGTGTACCCGCCCGTGTACGTATTGCGATTCGCGCGGAGGACTCGCAGTTCAAACATTGCATCAGTTTCGCATTATTTACAAACAACATAATGAGAGTCACAGTTCGGATAGGACATGTATATATATAAAGAAAAGATGAAATCACATCGCGTAATGCACGCTGACTACTCTGTACATTGTTGTCCATGCATTCCTGGCGCGTTGCGTCTCTTCTCCAGGTGTGGATATATATTTACTATTGGTTTTTTTTTTTTGTTTTGTTTTTTTTTCACTCTGGACCAACAATAACAACCAGGAGTATATACCTACTTAGCGTCAGGAGAGAGACTTTCAATCGGTTCTCATCGCCGCCGCGGTGAGCGAAAGTAAATGTGCTGCAGGTAGCTTTTAGAGAATCCAGTCACGGGAAAGATCGACAAGGAGCTATGTGGATTAATCAGCGTCTCTCTTTGCAGGGCTTCCGTTTTGAGGTTTCGGCTGGCGATTGTTGTCGAAATTTGATACTTTCAATGACGCCGGCTATACCAATCGCACGGTGTGCTACTGCTTTTATTGATTTTGTTTTTAAAGCAAAAGCGTTTCACGAAGAGACGCTTGCACAATATATAGGCGATTTCGTGTATTTTAGTTTTCAGAGAAAAAAAACGATGTGTATAGTCTCTATAGTCATTGGCTTCGGGGATCTTAAAATGTGCTCGAATGTATGTCACACAAATTCATTTTTCCAAAGAGCTTGAACCATCGATTGCCCCCCACCCCCTGAAAACGTACTTGAAATTTACGCGTTTTCCTCGAAGAATTCATTTTACGGTTTCATACGCGAGTATTTACTTTAAAAGGCTCATTATTTATGATTATACCATAATTTTGCATCGTATGGGTATACATTTGTGCAATTCAATTGTCCGCGTGTCTATTGGAATTCCCAACACCAACAGCACAGAGCAAGTGAAAAGCCATTGGGAAAAGTGTGATTCACCCATGGTATGTGTCCCCGTTGCGTCACTGACATGGAATCACTCGCGACGAATGGTATATTTTCCAGTCATTTGAATGATTGCTTCTAATGTATACCTATGCGTTGAGATTAAGGTATTTCAAAAGTGGATCGATCACAATGGGATCCCCGAAAAAAACACGATTGACGACCTGGCAAAGAAAAAACAGCAAAAAAGCTGGCCGGTTCATTTGTTATTAATCCTTTCCCAGCGAATCTCGCCAAAAGGATCCGGCGTATGGAAGACGGGGTAGCCGCTGCCAACTGGCAAGCGGTGCACATATATATATGCGCGCCGGCCGACCTAGACCCAGATAAGCGGGAAAGGCGAACGCTCGAGCTGATGCTCGTTGCGCAACGCACTAGGTATCTATCTCGGTGCATTTTATACACATGTATAGGTGCATGCTTGCCGTACGTAATGTATATAGCGGTTGTGAGTGACTCCAAGCTCGAGTACACTTGGATCAACACCCCTTTTTGATTGGTAATTTCTTTTTTTTTTTTTTCTTTCACAAGCATCGTTGGGATTTGTGGACAATTTTCACGCGAGACCAGATGAATGGATAGCATGCATGCTTCATTAGCGTTCATTTCAAGTGTTTTGTCATCCACATGTCGATTGATAGGACTCGGGAGAAAAATCTAATAGATTCCACTCGTAAACAACTTATTGTCGTGTCGATGAAAACAGAGAAATATTGTTAGCTCAATCGGGAAAAATTGAGATTAGTGTTGATTACAACTGTAGGTCTTAAAGAATAAGAAGAAAAAGAAGAAGGTAAGTGATTAATCGTACGATTTTCATCAAAGAAGGGTAAAAACGTTTATGTTGAAAGAAAGCCAAAAGTAAAAAAATAAAACGTAAAACTTGGTAAAAAGAGAGACAGAAAAATCAATTTCGCGTAATAAACGCATCACGTGCAAGTATGGCTCTGGCACACTTTTTCTCGATGCATAAAAGTAAAGGCGACTAGACGGCGAATTGCAAACATTCGCCTCCTCCTCCTCTTTGCGATCGAGTCACGAGCTGTGTATGTTGTATAGGTGCGACTCTCTGGCTCTTTGATCGCGAGGTCACTGGGCGCGACAAAAGAAAAAGTCAATTGCGGATAATGCCCACTTGACACGGGTATGCAGGACTACAGACTAGGGCTACTTTGCAGATCTTCCAAGTGGTTTTCTTTTACCAAAACGGCGCGTGCTTTGCTACGATAGAAAAGAGCTTGATCAATGCACCGTACGGTTTTTTTCAAATTTAAAAATAAGGAAGTACAGCCTTAACTTCCTGGACATGTATTTTTACCAAAAGTATTTCATCAACGTCTGCTTCGGTATAGAATGGCTCCATTAAAGATAATGAAAAAATCTCGCAGAACGGCTCGGATGCATTATTCATAACTTGGAAATAATGCGACACGCATCTATGTGTGTGATGGCTTATCAATCGATGTGACGTAACGCAGCAAATCAGTGGGTACATAGCAAAGATTACCAAATCGGTCGTTCCGCGCGACGCATCGTGTGGGTAGTTTTACATAATTTTTCAAGCCACACGCAAAAAAGAAAAAAAAAAAAAAAAGATACAGCCGAGAGATCCGGAAAGAAAAAACCCACTCTGTATTCTCATTTTTTTATTGGTCGATGAATTACGAGGATTTGCCATGCAAAGGAGCAACTAGTTTGCAAGAGTAATTTTTTCTTTTTTTCTTTTACGTTCCTTTTAAATAATTCTTATGCGCTACTCGTTTTTGTCTTTGTTCAAAGAGAACATTAATTTGCAAGCTTGTTTGCTCGTTTCATCTGCTCACACGAATCGGTAATCATCGAGCGGGAGAGCGATAATGAGTTTTGAAAATTTTGAGGATACGTCGCCTGACGTCAACAACGTTTTTCAATCGATTTTGCGGAATTCGTGGGGTGACAAGGTGTGGATGAGATTCTTCTCGTGAGAAATTCCGCGTGTACGTCGACGTAACGTGTCAAAATGCGCGTGAAAAACGGGGGGACGAAAAAAAAATCTTAGAACGGAAGAATGCACTCGTGCGCGTTTCTGCGTATCTATGAGGTTGACGCAGTGATAAAAGAATCTCAAGATTTCCTCGAGATTTTACGTGATAATTTTTTTTTTTTTTTTTCGAGCATAAAGGATTTCTGGTTGGGCTAAAAAAAATATCAACTCCGGTGTACTTGGACTCGGGCGTGCATAAATCTTTCATGTAAATGTACTTTTTTTGCATCTAAAGCACGTTTCGTTGAAGCCAATACCTGTTTTTTATTAATTTCGCGTACTGGTCAATTCACGAACCCTCGAAATTTAGCACAAAAATTACTGCCTCTATACCCCGTAAACATGTCCAATTTTGCGTTCTTTAAAATTTTATGACAAAATAGACAATAAAATTTTGAGTGCTTTTGCATCACAGTGACTTTTAACTTTATGGTATAAAAAAAAAAAAAAAAAATGGTCACCGTCAGCACAGTAGTAAATCGTTGTTGCATGACGTGTGACGTTTAAGCTTTTGAAATAGTAATTTTTATCTCGGACATTGTACGAGTTTTTGGAAAAGTTGTAAACATCCGTGGTTCGTTTGCTTCCCTTTTCGGAATACAAATAAAGTGCTCGGGCACGGGTTTCCATCGGCTGTACTCGATAAATCGTCAAACGCGCGGAGATAAAGTGAAAGACCGACTACGACGACAACAATAATTCACGCGAGAAAACCAGGCGTGCCTGGTGTACACGAGTTCTGAATGTAAAATCCGGCGCACAAACGATTTTTCCACTGAATCACAACAAAGCTCTTTACAACGAACCGAACGCGCATCACCTGCACGATTAGCACACCGGATCGACTATACAGACGTGGAATTGAAATTCCCGGGTTTACCATATTCCACGAGTAGGTGGATTTTTTTTTCTCCTTGCCCGTTTTCTACTCTTTTATATCAAGTAGCGATGCGCATCCGCGAATGCAAATGACCAACAGGACCTTGCGCGTTGTCGACGCTGATATCATGGCACAGATAAGTTGTGGCGATTGGCTGTTCTAAGCCAGAAAGTGAAAAATCGAAAAATCGGTATGGCTACACGGTGACAAAAAATTGGTCTTCGACCCTAATGAATCAATAGTTTTTATCAGTGCATTTATGAACAGGACAAAATTAATATACGGGTATACAAGTAACTATATATAGTTGCACGTGCTCGACCTCGCTACTGCACTTTTTGTCCGTTGTTTTACGGTTTTTATCGATTGATTTTTTAAAGCGTTTTTTACGCACCATTTTGGCATGTCACAAGGGTTTTTTTGCTCGCATCTATGAGAAAAAAAAAAAAATTTCTACATATTTTTTTGTCAAAGATAACTAGTGACTTGTGTGTACTCTTCAAACGTGTCCAATTAATACGCACGAGTTCAGATAAAACGTCGAGCGAGTATTTAATAAGCATAATAACTGTATTATCATCGCCGATAAGAGAGTTGTTAGAATTTTCGATGTGTGTGCTTATACACATGCGCGACACCGAAACCAATAACGTGCACCTAAATAATGTACCAATACCATTAGAAGCGACACTTTTACGAGCAGTGTTCTGACACGTCGGATACCGAAAACAAATAACTCATCGTGTATAACATTGCAGTCGTATTAGGAAAAAAAGGTCGGAATCCTTCACTCGGAAAATTATGAGTGTATATAAAGTGATTTCCAGAAAATAACCCATTTTAAAAATTTGAAAGTAATTAAAATCATTTTAACGATTTTGAAACTTATATTAATTTTTTTTTTTTTTTATTTAATGAGAAAAAAGTTTAAATAAAGGACAGCAAAGTAGAGGGATTTTCCTACTTAAAAAAAAAATATTTCTTGAAATATTTAAAAAACTTTTGAATGACCGTGTGTTACATCGGATTTCAAGGCAAGATAAGAATAATTTGTTTTATAGCAATGAAAAAAAAGACCAGTTCCAAAGACGCAAAGGAAAAAAACTTGATTTTAATTATTTCCAGAGCTTTTATACATACTTATCGAATGATTATTTACTTGTGGAGTCGCTCATACTAGTTGGTACATAGGTACGTACCAACACACGTTGCACAGAAAGACTCGGCGATCAGCTGCTCCCAGCTAAAGAGCGACTGTCGGTAGCGAGTTGTGCAATAACTTTGGCTCCTTACGTGCCTAGAAAATCGTATTGTGCCTAAGCAATCGAAGGCAAGTCAACTCGTAGAGTTTCACAAAAAAAAAAAAAAAAAAATGAAAATAAAAAAAATAAACACGAACAAAACTATATTTGACGGTGTAAAGAATTGTGCGTTACGCACTTTTTGTACAATTTGTTGAATTTCTCTTGTAACCCCACAAAGCTTTCGTGGTATCGGTCAGCCACCACATGGTTTTCCGATGACATTTCGAAATGTGCATTCCCTCAACGATAAGTATAGAAAAAATCTTTTGACACAACTTTTTTAAAAAACTAATAGGCTACTTTAAATAATAAATTGAATAGCCCCAGCCCTACTGTCGGCGAGACATCGTGATTTAAAGTATAAATGCAGTATTTTTGTTTGCTTAAGCGAGAAGAAAACATGGTATGGATAAATTTAATTTTAAGGCATTTACATTTAACGTTTCCCATGACCTTCAATTATTTATAATGTAAAATTGCTTTATCAAGGATAGTTTTATTTTGAAAAAAAGTTTTCCACTAGTGGTAACTTTTGAAGTTGGCTGCACTTGAGATGTTGCGGCAAGTTGTAAGAGTACCCGAGCAGGTGATACATAGACAGGTTGAGTGGGTGCAGCGGCAACAACACCACCATCATCTCCAGCTACCTACAACGTTACAAGCACTCGCGACTATATCCCCACTATATGTATACGCTTGTATACGCCAGTGCTCAAGTTTGCGATGCCACGGGCACTCCTTTCGAGAAATTTCCTCTATACTTTGCACCCGAAACGAAACAACGAATATACGTATTCTTCTGATGGTACTTTTTTCTCATGGTAAGTACAACTATATTATAAATTTGTGTACCTAACGATTTAATGTCGATGATGTTTCATAAGACAAACTGGACTGACAAAGAGTTAATTGAACACCCAGTCCCGGTGATAATACGCCGAAAGGAAAAAAAAGTTGGCGTTCGAACGACGATCGAAATGCTATTAGGCAACAGCAGAGCGCGAGAAGGTTGCACCGTTTTCTGACATTTGTATGCGACAGGCGTCAAGGCGTTTTCACGCTTTGGGAGGGTAAAAAAAACAACACAAAAACAATGACGGTAACAGGTTATAGCCAGTGGGGTTTTCTCGAGTGAAAGAGAAAAATCGACCTTCGCACCGTGCCATTTGCGAATTAGATTGATTTTCCTGACTCTGGCTGGAGATCACGTGCTTTGCGCGCGCGATTCGCGTACCGATCACTCGACTACGTAGATATTTATCATTCTTACCGATTTTTCGTGCGCGTCGTAGTGCGACAAAGTTGTGCCCAAAGAGCGCCCAGCTGGAAAAAAAAAATGTCTCAACGAGCGAGTCCACGATGGCACTGCGTATCCGTTGGGTGGTACATGTACACACGAATAAACGTCACTCGCGCTGCCGCTCTTCCGGAGCCGTGCCGGCACGTACGAATCAACAATCGGCAGGTAGAGCCGGTGCGGAAACTCGCGCGCTTCCTCCCGGAGGAAGCCGGGGATTATCTCCCGAGACTATAGGAGAGGAAGACTCTGGCGGGGGTGGTGCCTCGGAGGCTACCCGTGACGAATCGATGCAGTGGCGACGAACGAACCTGCCGGCGGCTCTCCTCTGGCGGGACTGTCGGGAGCGCGCGACGTGCATTGCTTTTAACCAACTCGCCATGTTGCCGTCCACCACCTCCGTCCGTCCGCTCGCCTCCTTCCTTTCCTCTCGGTACGTAGGTACGTCGTTTTCATCCATCTGATGTGTGGACACTTGCTATCTCCGCTTTTTGCCGAACGCACCCCTCGTGTCCCCCCCCCCCCCATCTTGTTTACAACCGAGGAATCGACTTGGGGGACATGAGATGAGATCGGTGGTTTTCGCTGAAATACGGATGCCGATTTTTCTTGGGAAACCAAAAGGATCATTATTTTAGGATAGTTATAAAGCTCGAGGTTCGACGGAAATTTTCACCGTCACTTTTTTTACTGGATGTAGTTTTCTGGGAAAAGTTTTGGGCAAGTACTTGAACAACGAAATCATAAAAACATAATGCGATCTCCAGTGGTTTTTTTTGGTTTTGTTTTTAAGCATCTTTCATAGAAATACAAGAGATTTGTCAGTGACTTCAAGGTGTACGCGAAATGTTTTGGCTACGTATGTATAGAGTTTAAAATTTTTGATGGCAAAATCAGATAATCGTTGCGAATCGAAAAAATGAAAAATCAGCGCCGATTCGTGCGGGGTCTAATCAACCCAAGGTATCTGGACAGTCAAGTGTTAATGGCACCTGTACCTAGTGCGAAGCTGGCGACTTTTACGACCTTCTGTTTATACTACATTCCCGAGCTCGCCTCTGGGGGATACACAAACTTCGATTGCAACATACGCTTACGATCTAGGTACTACTTTATAATTTTTTTTTTTTTTTTTTTCTAAACATCTATTTTGAAATAAAGTTGTAAAGTGCAATGCATCACCAAAGGACGTCTTTAGAAATAATCTTTGATAAAAATCTCCGAAAAAATGTGTACGAAAAAGTTGATGGACCAAATAAACATACGCTTATTCATCGCATCGATGACGAACGGCCCAACGCCAGACGAAAACTCTCTGACGTCTACACCTATGCATATTTCTAAAATTGCTATCATAAGCAGAAAAAAATACAACGCATCTCGTTGTGTAGATAATTAGAAAAAAAAGGTGTTCCAATCGTTGCCATCGAGAATCCAAATGCGCGCACGTCCGTGATAGCAACCGATGTCAGGACAACACCCGAAAGAGTGCGTCACCCGGGAGTGTCATCAATTTTTGCAGCTTCGTTTTTAACGACCCGAAAGACAAAAAATCACAACAGCGCGGAGAACTAAGCTAGGTTTTTGCAATTTTTTTCCCAGAATTCACGGTCAATGCCACAGTTGGGCAGGCAGGTTTGTTTGTGGATTAATTTTTTGCTGGCCGACTACTGCGAACAACTGTACCAATCGCTTCGATATTCGTACAGGTATATGCTTCCAAGTGGCGAAATACCATTGAATCAAATTGTGGTATTGTGTTATGATCATCGCTGTGTGAAATAGCGGGCTTATAATTTATTCGTTTAAAACAGAGACTTGTCCTTGTTTTCTCGGTCCAATGAAACACGAGCGAGCGATAAAGAACCGAACCGATCGATAATCTGTAACTTACGGTGACCTGTAAGGTGCAACAAAAGACTATATCACCGAGTTTGTTAAGTTTTTTCAAAGCTACAAAATTGTTCACGGTACGTAGACGAGTTTTTGTGATGGAAAAAGAAAAGAAGAAAAATTTCGGGACCAAAAAGCATCGAAGGATGAAACGATTATTTTTTTTCTAGACTTGCATTAAGCCGAACGGGGCGATCTAAGAGCGCAAGAAATAGTAGTTTTGTTTTCATCGAAAAGGATACAAAAGTAGTCTCTATCCATCATAATCGTACTGCACTGGCTTGTTATTGTAAACAGGACACTTGGATGCGCCAAATAAATGCCTACACTTGTGTCTGGTCCCCTGGAACTGCTCATCGATGGTACAAACAAAAGTGCAAATATTATTCAAATCCATCGAGTTCAAGTTACTTACAGCAGCTCGAATTGTATCACGTACGAACAACACTTACAGCTGCAAACAATCCTAAAAAAAAACCATGATTGCACGAACGGGCACGGATAATCACGCGAACGTAAAGTTATTGCTTAATATCGTACGGCTAAACAATTCGGGTGTTACATAATTTTCTCGGATAGAACTTTTATAACACACATCCGCTTGAATTTATCTTATTCGAAAAGTGAGAATGCAGATTGCAATGAAAATCAACGTTCGAGAGTAATGTTTGTCAAAAGAGCTCGCGAGCGTTGACATCACTCTCCTTTTCAAGAGGGAAAGACATACGTATCCTTGAATTTTAAAGAGAAAATAATACAGAAACAGCAGCCTGGCTGTTATTAAAAATGGCAGTGGTGCAAAAAACACGCATATATATATACACGATATTTTACAAGCTTATACCCCCCAATAAGAGAGTCGTTGAAAACATCCACTCGGTGCAACAGCACTAATAGCAAACGCCCACGGAAACAAAGGACAATTTGTTATTGGGCAAGACTCGCGTAGCATTCTCTCGTCAAACAAGGGTAAAAAGTACATCTTGCGAAATTTAGAGGCTATTAGTGTAAGTATTAAAATTGAATGCAAATTGTGCCACTGCCCTGGTAAACAATAAAAAACAACAATAGCGGTAAGTAGCACATCTATTGCAGATAATAGATATGGGCATTAGTGTCCTGGTATTTCGATATTCCTAAATTTTCTACAGCAAGAGACTTGATATGTTGCGAGCCATTTCGTGCAATCGAGTATAACAATCATCGCCATTATTTGGGTATTGCAAGTATGTAAAAGAATGTTTGAACAATCAGACACGGTCGGATCGATTTTCGTAGGAAACATAATCATTTGAAATACATCGCATACGAGTGGGGACACTTGTAATGATTTTAGGTATTTTGTCAACTCGTTTGAAACACCTGTATGTATACATAATACGCAATTTGATCGCATATGTCGCGATCGGCGATAATGAATTACTGCCATTTTATTACCACTTTTTTGATTAAGTTTGGGTACGCGTATGTGTCATATACGTACATATAATTTATATACTTGATTCGTGCAAACTGTCTCTTCAATCGCGGCGATCGTTCACCTTATACGATTACATCTTACTTGAAATTAAACGGACAGATGAGATCTACAGACTGATCTGCACGCGTGCCAATAATACCTGCCGGCCCAGTAACCATCGACGCGCATTACATGTGCGATAATCGCGTAAAAATCGTTTACCGATTTTTACCGATATCAGGTAGCTATATTACAAAGTGATGCTTGAAAATTTTGCAAAAGGGTGTGGCTTGAACAATGTCATGTGCTAAACTGTAAATCCCACGATGTGCGATTGCTCGAAGGTCGCAAGTTTTATGTCCACGTATATAAGTAAGCAAGAAAGAGCAAAGATCGTCAGAAGAGTGGGAGAAAGAGGAGGACAGGCGCACGTTTGCTAAGCAAGGATTTTTGGCCAACAGCCAAAATTGTCGGTGCTTCACGGACGAACAGTACCGTGTAAATGGATGCGCCTACACGCCATATTATACACACGTTGTTCATATTCACTTGTTATTTCCTCTCTTTCCTTTGCTGTTAATTTACACGGACATCATCTGACGTTTCAACCGATGCTGTGTTGTAAAATTCATGCCGAGATCTGTCTTTTGTGTCACCTATTCGTTTAAATAATTTCATAGTTTTACAACTTTTGTGGTTCATGTACTATAAATTGTAATTCAAAGAGTAAAAAGCAATTATACCTAATCACTCAATTGAAAATGGTAGACTGAGACAGCGCCAAAATTTAATTGTGATGAAAAATATCTGCGATGAATCAGCAAAAAACTATATCTACTCGGATTCAACAGAAACATGCACTAATAGCAGAGGGTTTATTGGTATTGTGGTCTATTAAATTCCTTTATTTTCTGCATCAAAGCGCGCAGTGGGTAACCACGCGTATGAATAATTCATGCACAAAATCAGCAACTACTTGTCGAGCTTATCGTTACCTTTTTTTTCTAAATCCAGCAATAGTATTAGTAGGTAACACGAGGGTGTCTTTTTCTAAAAAATAAAAATAATACACCGGTACTACTGTACCAGAACATATTGTTTTCTGTATAGCAAGTTTATTACAACTATTACGTCATGCTAAGAAAAATCGACAGTATCGTCAACCTCAATGATGTCGAAAAAGTAATGGTAATACCGATTTTTGCGCTCGATCCCCCCCTTTCGTGCAAGTAAAAACAAACGCAAAAGAGAGCCAGTGTAGTTGTGGAGAGTAGCTTTCGCATGGTCAAAGCGACTGGTCAGAAAAAGAGAGAGGTGAATAATCCATACGCCGCGCGCATGCAAGGCAGTATAGGCAACGAGACAGTATACGTGTAAAATTGCGGGGGGCGACTCATTATGTCGGAGGGGCGTAGGGGAGGACATTTCGCGAAACTACAGCACACGACAGCTGTTACAATGTATACTTGTATATCATGTATGGCTGTATATATAAATATATATATATAACTACTCACTGCTGTGGTGCCGTCACGTTTATATCTAGGTATACCTATCCGGTATGTATACATATATATATATATCTAGTGCGTATAGTATACAAATATACATACGAGACGAATGCAGAAACTGAATCATCGACCAAAACTTTTTTTTATCATTTTATCCGTTACTTTATACCGATCGCGTGCGCATGTGTACCTGTATACCAGCGAATATCTTTAGATGCTTCCCGAAGACTCCAAAACGAGTTTCTATTTTTCTCTTTTGAAGCGCGAAGCGAAGAGGGAATTTTGCGAGAAAAAAAAAAAAAAAAAAAAAAAAAAAAAAAAAAAAATAACGAATTTCAGCTCGAATTCTTTTGTTTGCGGTAAAACCGACTGGTTCTCCGCTAAAAATATCGGCGCTCGGGCACGCGGAATTATTTCTCGGACGTTCGCCCGAGTAATCAGGTTCTTCTACGACACAAGGTATTGTTTTTTGAGAGAACTCTGCGCCACTGCCGTTCCTTTTTTTTAGTACGCCTCTTGTTTGGACGAATTAATTTGGAGGAAAGTAATGTTTTAATAAACCCAAACTGAGCTTGGACGGTGCTCTAACTAACTTTAAAAGCAGCAAATCAACCCCTGTAGAAAAAAACAGCGGGCGAAAAGACCTATTCATTTTTTCACGAACTCACTTCACGTCCTGCTGGCCTTTTTGCACTAACCACCCGGGGTCTGATCAAGATTGTTTTTTACTACTGCGAGCGAGACTGCAAGAATCGAAAGAGTTTAGGTTTGTTCCCACCAGTTCCGTAATATGGTCACGTCACGCTGGTCACGGAGGTCACAGCTATCACAGGAACCAACGCACCAATAGTTAATTAATAAAAATGCCGAGCACATACCGTGCAAGTCGGGTAATTTATCCCGATGATAATTAAAATGATAGGACGAAAAAGTTTACCATTACTCTTGTTATTTATTGTACGCAATCTAATGTCTGTATCATATACTATATGCAACATGTTTAATACGATGAATATGCCAAGCTGATCATTGTAACCATCAATCAATACCAATTACAAAAAAATATATTAAATATTTCATTGACATAATAAAATGAATGACGTATTTTTTTTGGTTAACTATTTTTAAGTTAATTAGTAAGCTATTGTATGCCAACCATGATGAAAGGAGATGTGATGCGTATACTTGTGTGCGATGTAATTGGCATGTATCAGGCAAGTAAATTATTGGAACAAACGGCCGGGTACCGCTTGCAACCGGCCTAATTGATATCAACTTACAATCACACAATATACCAAATATCGTATTTCGAAAAGTACAGCTATTTCGTATGAATTCGTCACTCAAAGCATTGAAACACACCTCGTATACGTATATAGAACCAAGCTAAATCGCCCCAGGACAGTATTATTATTATTATTATTATTATTATTATTCCTCTCCCGTATAATTTGCCACACGATCGCAATTGTTTCTACACACCGCGTCGTGTTGTTATTACTTACAAAGCCATAGTTGATTGCAACTTTGTTCGCACAACGTGACGTTAAACAGTTGTTATTTTTCCACTACACGATAGGTCGAGAAAAATCGAGATGCACCATAGACGAGCGTATTAAAATACGTCTTTGCAGGAGACATTTCTCATTACCGTTAAACCGCAAATTCATGCGCTCCTCGTGAACTCTCTCTGTCTACTTGGGACAATCACTTGCACGTATGGACGCAAGCAAAAGAGAGTATTGAGCAAAGTAAAGTGAAATAGCAATAAAATTGTTTTATTGCAACAACGAACCCAACACGTCACATTCTCCTTCCTCCAACATTCCACCACTTGTAGGATTATCTCTCTTTACGATACTCTTCCTGCAAGACCTTACACATGGAGCATATTATATACAAGTGAAATGCTGATGCATATACATACAGTAAGTTACAATACACAAACGGCGAATGTGGCACTGCACGTCAAGTCGAGAGATCGAAAAAAATCGGTTGGAGGAGCGTGAGCATTACGATGTTACGGCATAATTATACTCCATACTATATGTGGAGAGAAAAAGAATAACAGAGTGGTGTGTTGGAGTATTGCATAATACACCGGATCGAGCCGTAGTTTATATATGCAAACCCATGCACACCAATTAACATGCACCCGCAAGAATGCCATGACGAGGCATTGACTTACCCGGGATTCGCCATCATTGTAATATTATACGCGAACATCGGTGAGGTTTTTTTTTTTTTTGAGGGGGGAGATGGTTAGGTATTGGTTAAAAAAATTTTTTTTAATATTTTTTGGAAATTGCGTAAATTGTACATACCAGAGGCACCCTGATGGAGGAAAATTCGATTATTGCAATGTAATTCATCTTTTTGAAAATTTATTAGAGAAGTGTAATTTTGTCCCTCGAAAATTTACATAATTATTACAAATCCATAGTAATACATTAAAATCAATGATTCGCTTTTTTGGATCTACCATACCTCTTAAAAAAAATCAAGTAATTGAAGATAATGTGGTAATATCACTAATAATTATGTTCTCAAAATCCAAAGTGTCAAAACACTTGTAGTACACAAAATATCAGTAAGGGCTTGAAAGTATAGAGTTTTAAACATAAATAATTGAGAGTTTATTCTCTAACTTGTGTCTCTAATATATAAGTTTAAAGTTACGATTAAATCAATACAGAAATCATATTTTTTACGTATTTGTTCCTAAATAAGCCATGTGAAGATCATGTGACACTATGTTGTCAGTGTGCATATAAAAACAAAAAAAGAAAGGAACAATTGTTTTTTCTACAGTTGTGATGAATTCGGATGAATTAAGGTTGCAATTTTTTCTAACCCATGTTTACAAACATTACAAAGTCATGATTTATAATTTAATTTTCAACTACCAATTTACTTATCTTCAACAACGATATCATGCTGTAAAATAATAACGAAATAAAAAACGTACAGTTGACGCCACACTCACCTTTTCAACTTAAAAATCAGCTGTGCGTTAATTTTGTATTAAGTAACATAACGGGTACCAGTTTGTAAACAATCCAACTCGTATAATTTTTCTTGTATTTTTAGTATATCCTCGTTATTTGACGGAAAAAGATGATGTACATGTACCCATAAACTTCTGTTTTATTCGTAGCATACAGGGAAAAAGTGAACGTTAGATCTAAAGCACTACAACGTTGGGTCTCCACGGAATTAGAACGGAAATCTGTGCTACACAAGTATGTGTGGCATTAACGAGTTAAAAATTAAAATACCTCGAGCAAGACGTAACATTTATAGATAGTTGTCAAGTCCGTGCAGAATCGCGTATATCTATACCTACACCGTGTACGCACTGAACTCGATTCATAACGTTTCGCGTGTAGAAAATTTAAACTCGAGCGAAAAAGATGTGACCAAATTAATGCAGTTTCCAACTCTAATTGTATAAGGATAGTATTTTCTTTAACTTGAAAATTTAAAAACTGTAATTCCAAAGTGGCAAAGAAATACATGAATAAACTAAAACGAGCATAGAGGCGCTTAATCTTCATTATAATATTGAAGACAATAAGCATCTCAAGTGATTTGATTCCAAAGACAGAGAAAGTTGGGACACCCCCACTTGCCCGGAACTCGCCTCATTGTGCCGGTGCGGTCAATTATTCAAATTAAATTTATTTTCTCGCCAAAGCGAGGACTCGCTCGCTTCCGAGTACTCCAAACTTTGTCCAATCATTTAGTTGACATTAAAAATTGCTCCGTGCGACTGGCGCGTCCTTCGCTTGAATTGAAAAGTCAGCGAGTCTAAAGGAGTCGTTATATCGGGAAAAAAAAACATCAAAGCCCCGTTTGATCAACACGATTTTCGCACCCCATTATCGAGAGCGATTTTCTCTGCAATGGCATTGCGTATGTACGTGGTTAATATTCGATCGTAAAATCCGCGCGCACCTGACGTGGTATACGGCTATAAAAGTCCTATTCGAGGCAGTATAAAGTTCAGTTACGTTGGTCGGCTCATAAAACTCGCCCCGTCGAGACTCTTTCGATTTGAAAATCAGACGGCTTTTTGTTTGCTTATTAACGAAAACATTCAGCCGGCGTTAATTGGATTAACTCACGCGCGACTCTCATTGATTCGAAAAACGATTTCGCGCCTCCCCCCAACCGCCGGAGGCTCTCATGCCGATCCGGGTGTGTCATGTACCGTACGATTCCGTAAAATCTCAATGGCTGTACTTCCGCGCTAGTGTCAAAAGAATAAAAAATAAATAAAAAATGATCGGTCACGCGTCTTTCAATTTGAGAAGTATGTATTTTTCTCGCCATGAGCGCGTGGATCGACGGCCTTGAACACACGCGTGTCAAAACTCATGAGCCCCCGATGTTCTGCACCTTATCATTAGCGGCAAAACACTGTGATTATACCCCGTGACTCTGGCAAGGTAACTACGGCGCGTATACATCATCGTCGCCGTCGTCACTATATATCATAACTCCCTCTACTTTTCCATTTTACGTATATGTATGTATATAAATATGCATACGGCATCATTCGATAAGATAAAAGAGATATACGAGTCTAATTAATTAAGCTTCTACCTTCGAGAGATGTAACATACGTATAAGTAATACAGTTGCGCGTGCCAGGGAGACATATTTATATAACCAGCTGACAGGGCCCTTTTATGTATAATACTTGTGGGCGAATATCTGCAAACATTTTTTTCGGATTACTTGTAAAAATTGCTGCCCTCGCTTTTAGTACGAGGTGTACTCGAGAGCGAGCAATGAGTATATAACACACGCTCACCACCAACCTATATACATACATCACTCTCCCCGTTATCGTCTTTATCGTATCGTCAACGTCGTTATCGCCTGTCTATGTATATATGCTAGAAATTATACACATGGTACAAGTAATAGTCTTCGTTTTTTCATTCTTTCTCACGAGTCCCGATCTTGAACAACTCGACTTTTCCTTTCTACTCTCATACATGTACTTGTGCCCACTTATACGCACAATTCAAATCTATCGACGCCGTAAAAGGTACCTACTCATACATACACTTCAGGTATAAGTTATATATATTGCTCGTTGAGACGAAGCAAAGATTCGACAATTACGTACAAGTGCTCGTGATGGGTTTCGTTTTTAGTTTTTGGAGTACAGGTAAGTAAGTGAGCGTAGCAGCGCACACGGGGCTAGGATTTATTTTAAA
The DNA here is from genome assembly GCF_000648655.2 of Copidosoma floridanum. The sequence goes on from NW_019379593.1 coordinate 530,784, forward strand.
ATAAATATGAATCATCCCGTGTCATCACCATTACGCGTATGGAATCCAACGACCCCCCCCCTCCCCCCGCTGGGCGCAAGTTTTTTCCAGAGGGGGAAAGAGAGACACTTGAAATAGACGCACTCAAAAGCCCTCGATCTAACGCGTTCACTTATCATAATATTATATAGAGAGCGTCTTATGAGACCTACGGGGTTTATTTATATTTATACAGCTACCAAAGAGTTCTCGAGGTAAGTGTTTTAAATAGAAGGAGAGGCTGCATCGAGTGAGAAGAAAGTGTAATAATTCAACAGGCGGAAGTTCAGTCCCGGATGAGCTTTATACCCCTAACACTGAATGAGCAGTGACGTAATTAATCCGGCGCAAGGTCAACACTCGCCTCGATCCGCAAAGATATTTACAAATGGATGTGTGTGTGTGTGTGCTACAACAATCAATGATTAAAACTGTTAAGTATAACGAAAATCTGTCAGAATCCTTCATGGGGTGTATGGGTGTCTGTCTACTATGTTCGCAACCTTTTTACAGATGATTAAAATATGGAACCATTTGTCCCTAAAAATGGAGCATAACTCGACTTGTGCGATAAGAGTACAGAAACAGACGCCAGTTGGCAATGTATACTTAGCCGCAGCTTTTTCTAGGTTATACAACACCGTGTGCACATTCATTACACACACACACACTATCTGTCCAGTCTCCCCCTCCCCTTCTAACCCTTTCTCCCACCACTTGGCCGCCGAAGCTCCAAAAAAGCTCGGCCCCTTTTGTAATTTACATGCACTACTAGACGTGTATTACCTATATTCACCTGTTGCTCGAATTGTCGGGTACTTTTCTCACTTGAATAACGATGTCGTCGTCTTCGGGAGCACCTCCAAACCGGCGTAGGTGAAGAAAAAAAAAAAAAAAAAAAAAGTTAAGCAATCACATGTATTGCGTATACATATTTATATCGCACGCACGCACACTGTGTCCGAAAAATACTACACACTTTGGCGATGACTTAACACGACTGGAGCCTCGACAACCCCCTCGAGGCCACTAAAATCAAAAAACTTGTGAGAAAAAAAAAACAATAAAAGTACATGGGTGCAGCTGATGGATAAAACACGACGGTGTCAAATGGTTGGCTGTGTGTGCCGGTTAGTTGTGCGCCTGCCGACAGTGCATGCAGCCGACGAAAACGACGTCGATGGGACGAGGTAAGCGGCGAAGGAGGAGGAAAACGACGCGCGCGCGCGCCAGACGCACACGAACTCTTTGTACATGGGCTAATTCACAAAAAATGCCATGGAAACAAACGCTTTTCAGATCATTTTGAAAACCATTTTTTTTTCTCTTAATATTAACAGAAAACTCGGTTAAAAGTGCCATACCCATGATGCGTTTCTTTGTTTTAGTTTCAATTTTATCGGTGCGCGGAGCCAAAACTTTAATTTTTGTTTTACTTCAACAATTACGCTGTTTAAAAGTTGTCGATGTAAAATGCCTTTTCTGGTACTTTTGTATACTTAATTGTAGTAATTACGCGACGTTTCAATCTTTTCCATAAACTTTTGACGCAGTTACATTGTACGCGAAACATATTTTTATACTTGTATACGTAGGGTGAAAGGTTCAACTCTTGGATACTTGAATGGGACCATTTTCAGTTCTGAAGTGTATAGTAACAGTTTCGTTGCAAATATACGGAGTTCGTCTCAGTAAACCAAGTCTTACTTCAAAGTTTAACTTCAAATTCTCATTTGCGGCTTTAGAATTTAAGATGATGCTAAAATAGTAATCAACGTACTGCTAAATTTTAAAAAAATGGCCATAGAATTCGGTCGAAAGTTTTACAACTTGTAGGTACCTCGTATAATTATAATGAAACATTATGAATACTAAGTCCATTGAACACCTCAAATTTTTTTTTCTTTTTTCGTAAAATTTACCATATAGGCAATAAGTACAGACGAGTAATACACTTAAACCACACGCCATGCGTGTACACAGAGAGACAGAGAGAGAATTATTATTACGTGCGAGGTATATTGTTGTGTGTATATATGTATATGTGTATCGCACCGAGTATTAGTTGCACGTGCCCTGAGACCTGAAACCGACCGCTGCCGGTGCCGCAACGACGCCCGCGACTAAATAAATATATTATGCGCGTATCCTACCGACAGAGGGCAATACACTATTGCCGCGCCCATCGCTTCGCGGGGGGAGATAGAGTAAAATTACTTACTTACAACGCTCTTGGTGCCTTTTGCAAAATTTTTTACTGCTACGCACCACGATTCGTTTGTGAGATAGAAGAATTCGTTATACGTTTTTGTGGAACAATTCCAAGCTCGACTGGATACAAATATAATCAAACTTGTGGACTTGCAGACTGATGAAAAGCACGATTTTTGAGGAGGATCCAGGGAATATAAAAAAAAAAAATTTGTTACAAGAGTTCGCGAAATAATACTGTGCAATTTAACGAGTACATTTAATTGGTGTATAACTTTTGACGTGAAGCAAACTTTATCGTTTTGACCACGATTTTTGTTCGTTTTTAACAAATAAGTTTAATATTTAGTACCAATCGCAGATAAAATGTACTAATTTATAAAGAGTTTAAAAATTCTTAAATAAAAGAGCTTTTAATCATTAAAAAATATGTTTACCAAGAATCATACGACTGTTTGCTCAACTTGTTTTTTCGAATGATTGTACTGTAGGTATCTAGTAGAAATAAGTATTAACTTTGCTAACGATAAATTGGGCTTATGATAAATGAAGTGTAAAACTATACGAGTCAGAAATATATTTTATGCTCTTGATGACAAGTCAACGATATATTATCTTTAAGATAAAGAGCAAAATCAATGTAAAAATGTCACGACGTTGTGTCCCCCCGAGCTGTATAATAATACTGCTTACTTTACTTGCCCGAGCAATGCTGACGATCCACTTGATTATTCTGCCAAAGTATACTTATGTGTGTAATGGAGCGTTGAGGAATACATGCACGTTTATAATGCAAAATTTGGTAAAGACGAAAATACAAGTGACGTTACCAAAGTGGGTCACGGCGAGTGTTTGGCGTCTGTATAAACTAAGGCTTGATGTACCAAGATATACACGTTGTAAGCCGATTTGATATACACATATGCAGGGTAAAATAGGAAAATTAGGTGGTTTTCGTTTTTAAATTCTATACTTTGCTAGGTGTATGTCGCGTAATAAAATATTATTCAAAAATTAAATGGAGTATTAAACTTGTATCGCAAGAATATGGTTCGGATGAAAATTTAAAGCATGACGGTACACATTGAAGATACGTGATCCAAGAAATTGTGATTGTTTTTTTATTTTAAATCTTACGTGACATGACTTTTTACGAGGATTATAAAATTGTCTTACTAAACGTTTACGGAAAAATTTATGTTTTTCGGAAGATAAGGAATCGATGGCTCAATTGATGAAAATTTTTATATAGATTGCATATCTTGGCGACAAAAGTGACTATCAAAAAGAAAAATAACAACATTACAATATAGTTATTATCTATACTTCAAACCTTACTCCTCTTTCAACGGGTGATTCGCAACCAACAACAACACTATCCTAAGAGTAAATTATATAGTTTTAAGCGTAAATAAAAACAAACAAACTCACTTTTTTGTCAAACACACGTCACGTCTTGCTCTGCAATACTTAACAATGATTGTATACAATTGTAACAATATCGTCCTGTCAAGCACAAGCCTGATGCCACCTACGCACACGCGTCACAAGATCCGTTTTGGCGGGACTAACCAATAAACGCGACATCTGCCGGTATACGCGCATTTTAAAAAACTGCCACTCCCTGATTTATCAACTGTTGAACTTTTTACCGATTACATTGAAAAATTTGAATTTTATAATTGTAAAAGTCAAAGAAAATTAGATTTCATTTCAACATTTTTCGGCCCAAGGGTTGGGAATGACGCTTGTGAGCAACACTATTTTTTCCTATATCGAGTCACCAAAAATGCTACGAGGTAAGTATAGGTACTTAATTGTCATTGTACTTATACTTTTAGAAAATCGTATGTTGGAAAGTTTACATATCGTAACCGGAAGATCCATTTCTTATCTATACTTGTCTGATTATTTTTTACTAAAAGCATTTCTATAATTTATTACTTAATTTTTCAAGAATTTTCGCTCACGAATACCAATACCATCAATGTTTAGTTAAACTAAATGACGATGTCTTATGCAGAATTGTAGTTCGAGGTAAGAATAAAATAACTTAAAAAAGGAAATGTATTCTATACATGCAGAAAAAAAACTCAACGTGTACTAATATACGATGCGTCGAAATGATTTGTGTGAAATCGATCATTGATTAAATAAATTATCCGGATGAATTCACTCTAGGCAATTTAATCGCGTATCATCGAATAACGTTTTCATTGACTTAAAAAGTAAATCAATTATCTACAATATATATCAGTTTCAATATCTTATTGAATTCTTATACATATTACTTATCATCTCAATACATTCATACAACCGACCTTAATCATCTTCGTCGATCTGCTCGGCAGCCTCAAGAAGCCCGGGTATGTCCAAGATTCCACACTGAAACTTACAGGCACTCATTTCTCATCCAATCCACTCTCCTTCTAAATTCACTGGGAATTACAGTTTTCGACACAAGGTTAATAAATAAATTTCAAACATTTCTTTTTAATAAATTGCTTGATTCTGATTCCCATGATTGGAACCGTGAACAAGGCATTATCCCACGACTCTAAAAACATTTTAAAATGATTTTTAATAAAAACAAATTTATACAATCTTACAATACTGTTAAAATAAGTCTAATCAATTACGTTAAATTTATTTGTTGCCAAATTACACTATTATTACTATTACCAATTTTATTAATTATTTTGTCAATTCTAATTATATGTATTCTGCGAACTATTACTTTTGTCATCTTCACTGTATTCTTATTCCATTGTTATTAATTATGTTGATTAATAAATTATTTGAGAACCATACGTGGTTATACCACAAGGTTTGAACAAAGAATTAATCTAATCTAATCTAATATTTTCGAATAAAAAAAAAAATGTGACATCAATGTGTACACTACGACATTATCGCTGTATAAATTCGCAACGTGACCACAAACAAGTGCTATTATTGCTTTTATTAATATCTTATGATTGAAAAAAACATACGAGTCGTAAACTATTTCCAACTCTCATGTGATCCACACAACAATGCCCAGCAATTCCCACGTCACGTGTACCATATACAAAAAATTTTCAAAGATAAATCCATATACCTGTATGCACGTAGAAGCGATCAGACGATTTTGTAAGTCGATAATATACGTGCACGTTAAAACAAATGTACAAAAAAAATTTGACTGGTACCGAACCGTAGACGCGCTGCAACTAATCGCTGCGCTCCTTTGTGCACGACTCCCGAGAGATATGTTTGAATGATAAAAATTTTCGACAACGGATAACAATCAACACCTCCAGTCTAACCTTCAGGCGAAGAAAGCCGTGCAAGAATCATAGGTACTTATTCTATCCGTATATAAGCTCCCATTGTTTCTTTTATGTATATTTGTTCACCCAATGTCCGTCAAATGTACTAAGTATATATACCTACGCGATCGAGAGAGAAAGTTTATATCTAATGGTCCATCTCTTGTAGCGGACAGATGGCAAGTACCGTACATTTATGGGTACATTGTAATACCAGCTCTGCGTATTGTGAGGCCACAGAGTTTGTTCTCATCACAGTTGTACCGTACGTTAAAGTACGTTAACAAAAAAACGATGAACTACTTAGTTGCGATGCCGCCGGGGCCATTCAAAGGGCCATTTCTTTTGATCGAACTGTTTTTTTTTTTTTTTTTTTGTTTTTTTTTTCGTGAATTAACTAGCGAGTGCATAAAAATTGGTACGGCTCACGATTAACGCGTTTCACGTTCACTTAGTCCAAGGTGCACTTTGAGTTTCCAAAAAAAAACACTTCGTGCTCTTGACGTTTGACGAGATGTAAAAAGAGATGCGCTGAACTTTGCGAGCCGAAAACAAGGGGAAAAATGCACGCGCACTGTTTTTGCTTTTTTTTCAAGAGTTTTACAGGAGAACCTCCGCGATGGCTACATGCCATGCACTTTAGGCCGCGTGTGTCTTTTAACGCAACGCTTTTTGCATGCGAGTGACTGACGCTTCGCGAGTGCTTCCCCCCTCCCAAGTTGAAAAACTTTACCGAGAATGGCGTGTAAGTAGCTTTTGAATTGAGAAAAATTTCACGCTAAAATCCGTAGGGTGAAAATTTACGAAAAAATTATTCGATTCTTGGCGAATAAATGGAAATTGGGCGCAGGATGATGCGTATGAAAGCTCACTTCTTCGAGATCGAGACTGCTCGTGTTTTTTTTTTGTTTTTTTTACTATCATTCAAAATTTTGTGTATAGATGGGTGCACTTTGAGTCGAATAAATACAAGGCTGCTAGAATTTTTTTTTTTATTAATTTGTAAAAAAAGGTTGTTACATAGCATACGTATTATTTTCAACAATAAATAAATAAGAATTAAACAGAAAAAAGAAAGAGGGCATGGTTGACGATTAGCGAAAGAAGCAGATGCCTGGCTGAGAGACTCGTAGAATGAAGATTTCGCGTTATTTCGTCACAATATTGCAGGTAAATCCATGTGTGTATCAAAATTTTCGTCACTACAACGTCTAGGATTGTTTTTTTTTTTTTTTTTTTTTTTTTTTTTTTTTTTTTTTTTTTTTTTTTTTTTTTTTTTTTTTTTTTTNATTTTTTTTTTTTTTTTCATTTTTTCATTTTTTCAATAGCGTTCGGCGAGAGTTTTCAGGAGGAATCAGTCATAGAAGTATGGGGATTGCAAGAAAATAATGAACGCTTCAGTCGACAGGTGCAATGTTGTACATCGTGTGACAAAACATTTTATTGAAACCCGACGCCTCAAAGTATCGTCAAAAACAATTTTCTGCGTACTTTCATATCGTATTTGTGGTTTAAACGGTGTACAATTAGTGAAAACATCAATAATCATGTATTAAACTTCATAGATTTTAAAATTAATACAAATTATCCGTAAAATTTTAAAATCTTCAACGCATATTTCGAGTCGACGTTAATTTGTCAACAAACGCCTTTCTATACATGGTGATTTTTGAAAAATGACTTCCAATGAACATTTCCAAGAACATATTATCAACAAATCACCGTAAAGTGTATTTACCTACTATTAATATTTGTTTTTTTTTCTCGTATCTTTGTTATCTTATGCACAAGTTGCGCATACTCTTATATTTATAGATATCTTGTTTTGCATTAATTTTTTTTTTTTTTACTTTATGTAACTAGCGGTAACAGATTTTATAATGAGTGTCCACAACGACGTAAACGAAAAGAATCTTTATTCTTTGTCGTTAAGGTAATTGTCATCTCATCACATTTCTCTTTGTTGTGTTTAGAGTTTATTGGAATGTGACAATATGAAAACTGCCACCACGACTCTTACGCTTATATATATATATATATATACGACGTTGATCGACGATGATCTTCGTTTAGGAAATAAAATTTCATATACAATGACTCTCAGTATAAAGTTTTTTTTTCTTTAGCACGAGGAAGTTTAAAACAAATGAAATTGCAATGAAACCTATTTTAAAACAATCGACTTTTAGTTATTTATACACATAGTTCAATAAATGCTAGTCTTGATTGCTTTAAAACATCACTATTGTATTCAACAATTATTTATCGCGTACTCGTTTTTTTTTGTCACAACTTTCGCGATGCATTTTGTTTTAAACAGATAAATATGTCATTAGCCACCAATAAAAACAGCTACTTTTGCAAGCAGCGTTTTTTTTAAACACTAATTATTGTACAAAATTGTAAAAAGTTGCACTTCACCACAAGCGCACCGTTTAAAAAATAATAATAAAAAGAAAAGTAGCTTAAAAATCACTTTTTTCATTTTTGTTCACTTTGCATAATACAGACAAATTTTCAAAAGTCACACAAATCCAAGCAAAAAGCTACGCAGTCGACCCGATATTACTTACGTGGAAAAAAAAACAGTTCGAAAAATAAAAGAATTAAAATAATGAGAGAGCACTCACGTTTTTTTTGTTGATAAATTCTATTTTCTAGGACGACACCAAAGCTTACAGATTTTCTTTACTTCTTCAATTATCATTAAATTTACCTTATCATGTACCATCTGTATCTTTATGTTTATCGATGAACACATCCAGACCAAGCAGTAGATCAATCTTTCTTGCTTGAACCAACGCACATGCACAATGAGGCATTCGCGTTCCCTCAAGCATGTTTTTTTTTTTTTTTTTTTTGTTCAATTTGTTCTATTTTCGCTCAACAAGCAGAGGATTAATGAACACACGTACTTACGACGAGAATATTTTCTTTGTATTTACGCACACGTAATATTTATCATAGCTAGCTCACGAAACTGGATGCGCACTCGGACAGGCACTCGCTGTTACAAAAACTTACTCGATGAAACAAATAATGATTAATCACTTTCCTATTGTTAAATAATGTACAGCACTTGAGATGTCAAGGTGCGGCTGATATTGCACACTTATTCAAAGTTTAATTTGTTGTCTCAACAGCTGATAACAATCCTTACATAACGTACTAAACTTTGAAAGGTGTAACCAACTCTTTTCATTTAAAAACTATAAATTTATATTATGATTAGAAGTTTAGTTTTTTTTTCGTCTAGTAACAATCACAAAAAAATATAAAATCGTACTTTTGAAAAGTAGTACCAATAATTTTGTGCTTTTTAAAAGACTTGTCGATTAATAATCAACCACGTATCATTAACTTACAACTTATAAGTATAGAAAAGAAATTGCATCTTAATCTAAAGATTAACGAAATTCCTTAAAACACAAATACTTTTTTTTTTTTTTTTTTTTTTTCGTTTAACACGCAGTACTTAAAAACTGTACAAATACAACGTTTTATAATTTACATGTCAACTTGTAAGTATTATCAGAATGACCTCGTTCAGTTTATAAAAAGTTTTAATCACCCTTATGTTAATTTAAAAATTTGTTTTCCATCTCAACGTCACTTCTATTTTAGTTAAAATAACGTTGATATCTCTATAGTTTGCCCAACAAATGTATCATTTTATCAATATATACATCTCAAGTTATGGGCAAAAGCACGCAATGAAATAAATAAAAGAAAAAAAATATATATATTCTGCGGATGCATCTCCACGAATCCAGTAAGCTGACCAGCCGCACTCTCGACACCATAGCTTCGATCAACGATCATCACCAAATACTCGCTGATGTCTCCCGCATATAGTTAAAATGTCCCTCGCTATGTTTTCCCCAAAACAATCATTCATTATCGATAGATAAATATTTCGCAGTAAAAACTATGCTTGATTACTTCTAGTTGCCAGAAATTGTCCGGCACAACGAGGAAACGCACGAACCAATTTGTCCTATACATATGCGTACTCGAAAACGACGACGACGACGACGTGAAAATGCATTCGGCGAAGTAACAACACCAATAAATAAACAAGACAATTCTCTTCGCGCACAGGCGTCTCTTGACACAGCACTCCAACGCGTTGGAATCACAAAAGAGAAAAAAAAACAAAACTCACGACGGTAACAACGATACATCATACGGTACAACGACGCAAGAAGGAGTGATGCAAAAAGGATAAACAAGCCCCAAACGAGTCCTGGTGCACTTAATGCCTATGGGCACTACCCCTGTCGTCGACAGTGTCTCGATGCTGCTGCTGCTGCTGAGGCCGAGCACCCGCGACGTTGGAGGCCCTCCTGCGCCTGTTGTTGCCGCGTCGCCTCGTCGTAGCGAGCGCCGCCGACCCCGTGGATTAGGCGAGCTTCTTCTCGCTCGCGTTGTTGTTCGCCACGTAACCATTGTTCGTGCCGCTGCTGTAGCAACTGTTGTACTCCTTGGTATAGATCGTCGCGTACGACGAGACGCCGTTCTGTCTGAGCTGTTTCACCGTCCCGTTGTTGCCGACCATCGTCGTCGTCGTCGTCGTCGTCGTCGCGCACTCGTCCTCCAAGACGGGCATGCACGCGCCGTTGTTGTTGTTGTTTGTGTTGTTTTTACTACTGTTGGTGCGCGCGTGGCGCTTCTCCCCGCCGTCGCCCGTGTACTTGGCTTTGTAGAAGTCGGAGAAGAGCCCGAGGAACAGCAGACCGTGCAAGCCGATCCAGATCATGAAGCTCCGCGGGTAGTCGCACTCGGTGAACAGCAGCTGGAACTGGTGGCTCATTATCATCACGAACTGAACCTGCGAGACGGAGAGACGTTTTTTTTAATTTTTTTTTTTATTTCATCACACTTGAGATGCTTGTATAGGGAAACAGTGACAAACCATTTGGAAGGTGGTGAGGTACTTTTTCCACCATATGTACTTTTGGTACTCGGGGCCCATGGCTGCGATCATGTAGTAAAAGTACATGATTATGTGGACGAAGGTGTTGAGCAGAGCGAAGAAGGTCGAGTGGCCGCCCGGGGCGAACTTTAGGCCCATCCAGACCGAGAAGGGCATTATACCGTGATGGATCACGTGGAGCGTCGAGACGTGCTGGTTCTTCTTGCGCAGGATGAAGAACAGCTGCGGGAAACAGAGACATATTTTTTTACTTTTATTATTATTATTTTTTTTTTTTTTTTTCATTAAATTTGTAAAGGCGTGACTACTCGCTGTAGGTATATTATTAACTTTGAGACTTTGATCAATGATCGCAAGGGATGCTACAGGCAGGCGAGGGTGGAGGGAAATAATTGAGAGAGGAAGAAAAATGATGCTGTTTCGCGGAGTCATCGGAACCCTTGACGATTGAAATATTTTTTTTTTTTTTTTTTTTTTTTCTTTTCGCACAACAATGGTGCAACTTGACTTACGGTGTCAAAGAACTCGGTGAACTTGCTGAAGTAGTACCACCAACAGGTCGCGGCCATGCGGATGGCCTGGGAGTTGTTCGAGTAGTCGACCGGCTGACACCGGAAGCTGTAGCCTCTCGCCCAGCCGCTCATCAAGTACTGAAAACATTACAAGAGCATTTGGTTGCGTGTTAATTTATTGCTATGTGGTTGGCTTAATTGTTAAAAATCTTTTTAGTTGTGAGTGAAAAAAAAAAAAAAAATTGATGTATCATATAAACATGTAAACTAATGTAAAAGTATGTGCGTCGTTGAGATGTAAATTGGGTGTTTTTCCCGCTCTCTTTTCCCTGATTTTAATTTTGCTGGTCTCCGCAAAAATCCACAACAACAGTTAACGTTTATCAAAGTGGATTGGAACGGAAGATTGTACAGTTCGAGATCAGTACGCGTGCGGCTTTGAAATTCTTTACGTGAAATTAGAATTAGGTAGAAACGTGATTAATATTTCCGATAGTCACTTTTTAATGGAAAAAGTATAATAAGCTGTTGTGAATATTTCAAGACTTTTAATTCTAGATTTCGCTTTTACTCTTTGTCTTTTGTGTATAAATAAAAAATACAATAACGAAAGTTTTGAAGATTGTAAAAAATTTGCAATATTAATCGGCTTGCTTTGGACTGTAAGGTACTTTGTGTACAAGACTGTATGATCTGATTGACGTTTCATAAAAATAAAAAAAACTCTTTTAAAGTAACCAAAAAAAATTCATGATCTACCTTCCATAGTTCAAACTAGTGAAAATCAATGCGTTGATATAGACAAATTGGAAAAAAAATATATATATATATATTTACCCCTATATAGTTTTTTCCTATACTTCATATACTTAAATAAACTTGTATAATTTAATTAAATTTATTACATGTACTTCGAAAGAGAATCTCGTAAAATACACGAGTACATTGTGGCAGAGCCCGAGGAGGAACGCCTAATGATGTATATAATTAGCGAGTTAAATTTCGTACCCATTGGCCAATTGGCTTTAATGACCCAACTACTTAAGATTGAAAAGGACCGGATCCACTTCCAAGCGAGCAGATCTGGAAATATCAGGTTTTCTCGATCATTCGCTCGGTCATGTATGCAAAAGTACACATACATACATATGCACTCTGTACTTCTTTTTCTCCTTTCGAAAAGCACGAAAAAAAAATTACTCTCGAAGAATCAACAGAGTCTACGCACGAGTCATCCGTGAGATATCTTTATATGAAAAAAAAAAAAAAAAAAAAACACCCCGTTCGCGTCATTCGGTAGCGCAAAATCTCCCGACGCGCAAAGATGCGAGACATTGAAATGCAAATCCCCGTGGCCGTCAAGCTCTCAATACACACAGTGGACACAGCACCCGCGCGCTCAAGTACAGATACAATCGGATCTTTGAGCGAGTGGCATTTTTCTAGAAACACGCGCAATTAGCTTCGCGACACTTGATCCTTCGCACACATCCTCCGGCGAGTCGGCAAATTTGAATTTGAAATTGTCGCGCTCGAGGTGCAAAGTAACGAGTACAAACACCCGTCCCTCGTTCAATTCAATACGATTCGCTAATTTCATCCAAGTATATAAATATATATTATACGCGCCTTTCCTGAATGCCGGCTTTGTCGCGAGCCCGCATTTTCCTCGTAAGTTGCGTGTAAACAGCACACTTCCCACGGGCGCCACCGCTCGCCCGACGACAAAAACCTCTCGAGGCCTCGCTCAGCCTAAAAAAGATTTCCGCGGCTGCACCTTTGCATATATATATATTTACACATAAGGTATAACGCGCACGTATACAATCCAACAAAGGACAAAGAGGAAGCTGCAAGGACACATCCGGTTCAGCAGCGTCCCCACCAAGGGCTGTTCTGGAAATGCTCCAGGATAACTACACCGCGCGGTTAAGTATGAAGCTCCAAGGTGTTGGCAATGGAGAGGATATTTACAAAGCATACTCCTAGCGCTCTCGGTGCTGGAAAAATTCATTCCAGGAACACCTGGTGTACTCTCTCTGCACCTGTCGTTGGAAAAGCGCGACTTATATGCTCTCTGGGGCACATACCAGGCGTTATCCTTTTCTGGCCAGTCTTATCCGAGCGACCGCGCTCTTATCGAGAATCGATATATTTTTACACCACTTGCATTATATATACTCTGAGAGCGACGCGTGTTAGGTGCAACGCGTCGGTGGTTGGATGAGAAAAAAAGAAAAGAAAAGAAAAAGGTAATTGAGATTTGAGTCGAAGAAAGAGCTGAAAATTTGTTTTCTTCTTCGGCATTGTATTGGCAGTCCTTTCATTTTATACGCAACATAAACATGTTACAGCTGATTTACGAGGATGTTGCGAAACGATTAACGAATCGTTGACAAATAAATAATCCTCCCAGCAATCCTGATGTATGTAAAAATAATTTGTTACCCGTAAATTTACTCATCGTGTGAATAAATAAAATAACAGTCCCGACACCACATAAGTAAGGAAAAAAAATAGCAACCTAACTATTTATCATTGATATTCGAGCCGTTGTGCGATACTCTGTGAATTGGAAAAGAGAGACACATCAAACGTACCTATAGATCGGTATACGGAGAGGGTGCGGGTGGATCGAAGGCTTCGCGTGGAGAAACGAGTTTAAAGGGAGTTTAATCCAGCTGCCGATGATTGAACTCTGCGATTAGATTACTACCTTTCCGTACGTATATATAGACTCGTAGCGCGTGTATACATACACATATACAGGCTTGTACATCTGGTGATGAATGTCTATCGTTGGAACTAAAGTATACTATTATGCACATGAGGAAACCATCGACCGATCGTCACTTTGACAATTGCTCGTTTTTTTACGCGATACCAAGTACGTGATTCACAAATTCTACAGTCGTAATGTACGTGTCATAGTTTGAGAGAAAAAAAAAAAAAAAACACAACTAGTCACGAGCATCGCTTCAGTTTTATTGATTACAAATAAACCTCCTTTGTCTATACAGTACACCTACGCGTACACTTACGCCACTAGGCAGTCGGAGGAACGTTTTGTTTTGTTTTTTTTTTTTTTTACACCGATGTGCTGCTGGGCCGTATAAAACGAGAAACAGTGCCAGTAAAAGCAGCCCCTGCGCCCCCCCACATGTATACATGCATCCACCTAATTAACGATTTGATGTTGTACACGGATAATGCACATGCAAGGGGGGGGGGTGGAAGGGACAACGGTATATAGCCAGCCCAACTCCCTGATGTATATGTATGGTTACACGAGTAATTCCACTAAAAATGTGTCGTTCTGTGCTTGTTATACAAATCGAGTGCTGGATACTGGTTGAAAATTAAAAGTAATTACCAGTTTTACGTGCAATTCGAGCTTACGCTCTTTACGTTTCTTCCAACGTTGTTCCATTTGAACATCCATTTATGGCATAAGCCTGAGTTTTATATAGTTTTTCCATACAAATATTTATTCAAACAACTGCAACTTAACGATGTATATATATATATATTTTTTTTTTCATGTAATAACTCATATATGTATACGATCCCTTTCCTCCCCACGTAGGTATACCTGCGAGGGTAAAATCGACCGAAAGGTGTAATTTGCCGAAGGGCTTATACTTACGTCGATACACCTACAACTACATAATATATACACGGAGGTACACTATACAGTAGCCACACACGCGTCGTCTTCACCCACCCCCGCAAAATGGCCTTTTTCTCTGTACACAACATACGTACAGGTACAAAACAAGTACGTGTCGTGTGGCACGCGAGCTTCGACAAGGGATCATTATCCCTTCGCGACGAGCTACACCCTTATACCCTCCCGTACAAAATTATTCAACAATTGGCTTAGTCCCAAGTACATATACACGTGCATTGGCAGAGCTCGAAGTCATCCGAACTCGGATTACTTATCGCGCTGATGAGCTGCAAGTAACGCCAATACACCGCCGATGCGTCAGTCCAGTGAGTGTTTGCTCTCTCGCAGAGGTGTGTTTTGCAAATAACAATGACGACGGCGATGCGCTGCTCGCGGAGTAGTATGTACACTCGACTCGCGCGCACATATTATATCATACGCGATTCCTGTAACACCTGATGCACACGCTCGGACATTTTGCAAAAAAAAAAAAAAAAAAAAAAAAAAAGAAAAAAAAAACATGCACACGTTTAAAAATAACCGTTGCTTCATTTTCTCGATAAGCTCGGGCTTGTGTTCTCGCGTAGTAAGTATATGAATGCTTTACCGCGCTTACGCGCTCTTGTTCGCCAACTCTTTTTTTTTTTTTTTTTTTTTTTTTTTTTTTCTCCAGTCGACGACAAGCGTTTAGCTACCGCATGTTTTATGAATATAGCAAAAAAAAAAAAACGAGGTATAATCATCCCACCCATCAACTCATCGCCAATTTTGACCAGAGAGAGACCTATTTATCATTCGATGGTAGCCTAGCTCGCGCGATATTTATTTAATTTTTCCCGTATATACTCGCGAGTGGTAGACGCTTGTAACGTGCACCCATAGATGTATATAATATAATGTGCGGAGTATCAAGTGTTTTCTCCTGTCGAGAAATCAGAGCTCGTTTAGTAACCTTTTGTTTTCATTATCATATTAATGATTGTTATGAACCAACCGCCGGTGGTGTTTTCTTTTATTGCGTTACATAAAGTATTTCGCAAGCAAAAAGGAAGCCGTCGTGTTGGGTTTGGGTCAGGGGTGCCTTCTGTTATGATTTGCCAGCCGCGCTTTGGTACGTATATTGTAAAATTTGCATTTATTGCAATACGATTTCAATATCACCGGCACGTGGCACGTGTGTGTGTGTTTGTGTACATACGCAAGCTGGCAGGTAGGCTGAATAGTAGTTGCGCGTGTGTGTGCGAGTCCGCTGCAACGTATGGTAAATGTATACGTGTATACATAAGCGAGACAAAAATTTCTCCACGCGCGCTTACACACATATTTGTTGGTTGAACTTGTGCAACCTTGCACGTAATGCGAATATTTTTTTTGTTTTGTTCATTATTATTGTTATGTTCTTATAATTATGAAAGAGGATTTTACCGTTCAAAACACGAGTGAGCAAATGATGTTTCGATTGATAACCGAGTAAAGGGAGAAAAACATGCGAGAGAAATACCTGGGTATGTGTACACAATTGTTTTGCCTAAATTCAAGGAGCTTACATTTTTTTCTTATGACTTACAAGTGCCTATATATTATATGAAAAAAAAAAAAAAAAAAAAAAAAAGTTTCAATTGCCATACGCGGGGAACATCATACATTATACAGTCATCGCATAAAATTGTAGTAAATGACCTTCCACTCGGCTATATATATATTATATGTGTATGCGCATAAGGTACGGAGTATCGATGCTTTATATATACCTACATCAAGTCCCAACAGAAATAGAAAGTAGTTAATAATATTGTGCCGGATCGAGTTTACAAATGTATTAGGTAATATATATAAGAAAAAAAAATATACGTATCTCTCTCTTACTGTTACAATTAAATAATAACTTGTATACGTATAGAATGCAATATTTAACGTCATTTTATTATTACTGGCTTTCCACTCCCAACTTCATTCGGGTGTATTACAACCACAAAAAGGATATCGGAGGTACTGCACAAAGAGATAATATTATATATCATTAATGGTATTCCGGCAAGGCGTTATAGTTCTCAGCGTAGACACACTGTGCGGGTACAAAACGTTGAACAATAACGCACCCCGAGTCGGCAAACCGCAAATGTAAAATTAACATTTTCACCTATATATATATGCCTGCACGTATACAAACTACACACTATACCGCAACTCTGTGCAACGGCAAACATTTGAACCTCTCCTATTCTCGTTTAGCATTCGCTTCCGAATCGATCGTGTCCCATATATATATACGAATTTAATTTAAATTAAATGAAACGAGATGGATAAGGGATGTACACGTATAGGGAGTCGATGGTGGGTGTCGCGTGGATGACGTCTTCCTCCGACGTGGATACACTGTAGCTTTAGCTGAACGTATAACGATGCCACGCTGCCTCCGGCTGTTACCCAAGGCTCGACACCTCGTCACGTATAGGTTCACACGCCCGTACGATAAGTACACTGATTGAGTTTCCGAAACTTTTGCGACCCGACTGGCTGTTTTCTCGTGCACCACTCGGTTGACTTATCGGTGCGCGGAATCTGTGATAATAATAATGGTTGTTATCGTTACTACATCATCGTCGCGCCGGCTCTTTTTTGTTTTTTTAATCGTGTCGTGGAGCCTATATAGAACTTGGTTCCCGAGAGATCCAGATCGATTCTGTTTATCCAAGCTTTTGGTGTTTTGCCGACTAACGCGCAATCGATCGTACACCTATACTGTAAAGCCGGTGTCGATACGAGCTCTATACGTGTAAGGATACCGGGATTGGTTGGGGCTGTGACAGTATAAATAGGATTGGTTTGACCCTTGGTGAAATGTTAAGCGAAATTTTTTTCGTTTATGAACTTTGGTAAAATTTCAACTGCACTATGGCTGTTGAAATGAAACATTTTTGCATAGCTAGGACTAATTGGCGTTTGAAGCGCATTCCATGTGTACGTTAACGACATAAGTAAGAAACAATGACACTCCACGACAATTACCCGAAGCGACGTGGCCTTGTGTGTTGTCTTTGGTGCAGAGACATGAACGATACGTCTCGAAGCTGGTTGGCGTATATGAATTTTTTTTTTTTTCTCCTTAACGTTTAACACACCTCGGGTGGTGAAGAAAGGGTTGGGTCTTCGAGCTCTTTATACTTTCGCTCGTGGTGTTTATACAAATTTACACCTTATTCTCGCCAAGAAGTGCAAGGTTTCTTCGCGCTTTAAAATTAATGGTGCGAAAGGCTTTCCGCCATCAAAAAAAAAAAAAAAAAAAATACTAGAAGGTACTTTAATATTGTGTCTTTTTAAAAAATTTTCATTTATCTCACACTTTTGATTAGTTTACGGGAATTGAATGAAATGAAGAAATCCCGCAAACCTAAAAACATAATACAAATGCACCACGTTTCCTTTTTCCTATACACGTATATAAACAAACTACGAATCATTGTCATCGTCAAAATTTAGCGACATTTTATAGGAGAAAAAAAAAAAAGCAAAAAACCTGAATGAAACGTCCAGCAGCTCATTTACTCAAGTCCATTTGCATCGTATACGAAGCGAGAGTAGAAAATCTTCATTGAAAAAAAGAGTCAGATCGTCGAGTGGGAAATCTCGTACGGCAAAAAGAAAGAGCCCACGATCGATGAAAGTGGGTCCATTCCTGTTTACTTGACCGTCAAATCCTCGGCGAGTTTCCTCCGACGCTGTGACGCCTAAAGGGATTAAAAAAAACAGGAGCCACGAAAAAAGGGTCTGTCAAAGTTGCCCTCGAAACTAAATGTATGGATCGCGATGTACTACAAACTGCTGGTAACGTATATATAAGCAAGAAAGAGAGCCGACGGCCTGGAATATATACACACTCGATTAACCGTATGTAGGTACCTATGTACGCCACCGAAATACTAATCGTGCACCGAATGCGCGTCGGCATTCCGCTAAATACCAGCTGTCCGCGTACGGGCCTGTAACTATATGGGTCGATACACGCTCTCGCACGTATATATATTTATTGGGTCAGTGAAAATTAAACGTTTACCGCAGTGATGATAGCTTTTTTTTTTTTTTTTTTTTCTTGCTCGCACACTAAAACATACATGTGTGCGTCTGGTTCGCGTGTCTGGACCGTATGATGTAACGCGTGTGAAAAAATAAAAAAATGTTTTTTCTCTCCACTCCCTCGACGTCGAGAGAAGCACGAAAATAGGCCAGACGAACGATTTAACTTGTTTTTCGCTCGGCCGACCGCCGCGGGTATAGGCAGGTAGGTATTTCCCTCTTTTAACGCGCTCGTTATGTAAGTTACGCGTGCGTTTGCTCCGCGCGCGGGGATGATGCAAAAACGAGTTATCGATTACACTGTTTAATTCATCGATTCCAGGAGTCGGCGTGTTTCATATGCACAACGACCCATTCATTCGCTTGCGCGTGTCCTGTATATATACGTTACCATTCCTGGTCTAGTGTACATTACACGCATATATAGGGACAATAGCGTGCGTCTCGCTCAACCGTATCACCAATGTACAGTATAAGAAACAATTACCTTATATACTCTAGGTACCTTACATGTATGTATAATATACGTATGGCGATCGATTGTACTTTATTTGCGCTTCGATTGTAGAGAAGGTACGTGATAATTTATGAGTAGGGAATCGACCAGATTTATATATCGAGCTTGTACTTGCGTGAAAAAACAAAAGAAAAGACCGAGAACGCAGGTATATGGTGTATATATATCAAAAAAGGAAGAAAAATGCAAAACCTGAGTGCGTTGTTTCTTGGACGTATAGGTATGTGTATGAGTATACGTTGCGAGAAGAGGCTACTGTGCGGGTTCATTGTTCACTTTCTTCTCGCCGCCACTGAGTGCGTGCCATACATTGGAAGGAAAAAAAAAAAAACGCTCAAGGTAAATTTGATGACACGATTTATGGTTGGTATGTTCTATTATTTATTTATTTTTTTTTTTTTCATCGTCATCGTCCTCGTCACGGGCTCGATTAGGTAATGTACGAGCAATTTTTCTTTTGTCAATAGTACAAATGCGAGTCACCGTACGAGTGTAACAATCGAGAGTCTCTTTTGTACGTGAGAGCACATGGGATAAGTTACACCAATGTGCCCGCAGAGACTCGATCTTTATTTTTTACAACATTTTACTACATCACGTTGAATTTGTATGTAGCGGTAAATACGAGGGATCTTGCGGTATACGATCTCGGGACTTTTTTGCGAATCGCGCGAAAACACGCAGATTTCATTATCATGTAAATTAGGCGATTCTCGATATATTTCTTGTGGAGAATGAAGCTTTTTATTTTATACACAGTGCGTCGGAAGCAGCTTTCACATGAATATTTCATTCATTATTATTTTCAAGGGAACCTTAATTAAAAAGAAAAAAAAAAAAAAAATTTGCACACATATATATGCACACACGCGGCATAGGTACTCGTGCTGCTACTCAACCATTACGGTAATGATGTCTTTTGAAGGGCCACCCTGTAAGGGCGTGCGTTTGGCTTGGCTTAAATGCAGCTTTGCGTCGAGAGCAAATACTTAGCGACGAGCAAACTCATCAAGACAAAGTACCCATACACTCTATCTGCGAAAACCATTAAAAACATTGGGTAATATTAATTATGGTTTCATTTTTTTTTTTTTTTTTTTAATTAAAAATATAAAAAATTGTCAATGTACGTGTCGGATTTATCCAATTGAAATTTAGCGTTTCATCTACACGCGCTTACTCATCGCACCATCAGAGTAACTGAGCCGTTTATTCGAGGTTCGCGTGTCTTACATTCTCATGCACGTCCACTGTCTGTATTACGGAAATATGTTTTTTTTCCCTCCATATACAAATTACGGTATTCGCATCATCAAAATATAAGAAAAAAAAAAAAAAAAAATTCACGCAAGAGACCCGCGCTGTCATTACTATGGAAAAAAAAACCGAGTGTGCGTGCGCGTGCCGGTTAGCACGCGTTAGAGGAGGAGCTATTATTCACGATTAATCATCTCAGGAGAGTCAGCGGGGCGCCATAAAATCGTGTACTTTTTTCGACGAGACAAGGACGGTGTGGGTGGACATAGGAAACTAGAATGCATGACAATGGGAAAAAAAGGCGCGGTTTTTTTCTTTCTTCCAAGTCGGACTGAATGTATAATACTTGTGTACGAACGGAAAATATTTTTGGATGACCATTTTTTTTTTACCACCTGTCCCCATAACATTACATGTACTTACAATACTCGTTGGTCGACGTACGTCAAGAGTGCGATAATTAGTTAACGATGAAAATTTTGTTAAAACTCATGATTTGTTGCAATTTTACAAAATGAGTTGAGCGGTGACTGATTTCAACACGACTGACGCATCGAAACTGTAAAAATCGTGTATTGCGACACATTTGGAGATCGGGTCGGCAGTTCCCTTGCGTCAAAGTACCAACGGCAAAAAAAAAAAAAAAAAACAAAACAAAACAAACATATTTATCAATTTACATAAATAAAATTTGTAATAGACGCGCACGGGGATCTTGGAGTCATTAATTTGTATGACATTTGTACACGTATGTCAATTAATTCCCGCGGTGATGTATGTATATATACAATACATGATGTAGGAGCACCCACCGTCGAGGTGTGCATGGCTGGAAAGAAACTTTCACATCCGCGTCACAAAAATAACCGATCGAAAAAACCGGCCTCGCTCTCGCGCGCAAGCGGCGATCGGAATTTATTAATTAGCATCGCGCGGTGTGGCCCAACACCGAATCAAACCCCGGCTTAGAAAACAAGCCCGTTTGGCAATCCAAAGGTTTTCGTCAGTATATGACTTTTGGATGATTTGTATTTATTTTTTGTTGTTTTTCGACAATAGCGCCTTACCTCGTAAAATATCCACGTGGAGAAGACGGTCTGCGCGAGGTTGTAGAATATGAGGATGCGCCTGAGGTTGAAGGGCTTCCTGTTCTCCATTATCCTCGGGCCGAGCACCTTGCTGAAGTAGGCGTAGGACAGGCAGATGAAGACCGTCGGGAAGGGCGAGCTCATCATCGCCCACTCGCGCACCCTCGGATCTACAATCACACAATTTTTCTCAAAATCTTCTTTTGATGGTTGTTGAGAAGTTTCGCACGTTTTATGTAGATTATAGCTCTATGGATTCAATGATGTGGTTTAAAAAAATTGTACCAATGCCACGTAAAAATTACACAACAGAGCGGACTCATCGCATCAACAGCATTAACTATATTTCACGTAACACTCAAAAAAAAAAAAAAAAAAGACTTTTACCAAATAAATTTATTCTTTATTGCACACAATGGGTACCATATATTATATGTGCTCTTGAGTTAGTATCGCCACTCTCTTTTACAACTAATTCGAATTTAAAGAGCGTAGCCAAAAAAAAAAAAAAAAAAAAAAAAAAAAGAAAACTCGTACGATACATAAAAATGGCCCAATAAACAATAATTTATCGCACCTCGCACAATGTCTTAATTGCACCGAGCGGCCACATAATACTCCCATATCCTGTCTGCAGATACGTGGGCGCAGGGCACTGTTATCGCCGGCCTCTGTTATCGAGTCGGTGTATTGTGTAACTGGAGCGCTCGGCTTTTTTTTTTCTCCTCCGTGCGTCGAGGAACTATTACGATACTTTTCACCGGCGTGACTGCAATTTATTCTCGCTCGAACGAAAAAAAAAAAGTTTTCTTTTTACAGACTCCGGTAACAAAAGAACCTGACGTGTCGGTCATTATCCCGCGTGACGGGACTTTTTTTTCTTCATGTATATGCAGGTGGTTTTGCGTGAAATAAATTTTTTGGACGCGCATTGTGGTCTTGTGGGTCAGTTCGAAATAAAAAAAAAAAAACTTGCGCATCAATCTCCCCCCGAGCTTCTGTTGAATATTAATTTGATGTTCCTTTCGACGGACGAGTCAATTAGCGGTATCCAGCACCGATGAATCCAATCAAACGTACCGATACGTTGTGATTGGGCGCCGAGAGCGATTACGAGGGTCAACGATCGTTGGGGTAGGAAATGAAAAAAAAAAAAAAAAAAAAAAAAAAGAGAGAGAGAGCATTAAAATTTATGATCTCTCGAGCGCGGGTGGGAGGATAAGGTGGCTCGAAATATTTTAATCGCGATTAATTGCAGGATGAATAAAAGATGGGCCCCTCTCGGCGCGACGAGCAGCGCCATTTCCATATCTGAATTAGCATTGAAAACACGCGGAAATATATCCTTTTGGGTTACACACCGCATTTTTCGTACACCAGCGGACTCGATGGACCACCGTCGCGTTACCCATAATTTCGCCTACCCCAAATACTTTTGGAAAAAAATTAAAAATTGGGGATCCGACTCTCTCTACTGCTTATAAAAAAAAAAAAAAAAAACTGCCAACGTCAACTCGCAAATTCTCAAGCAGCCCTCCCACGTACCGTGTACACAGAAGAGCCAAACCTGTATATATTGTATACGTGTCCACACAAAGTGAGTACAGCACCGAAAAGTCTATACGAACGTGCCGCCCATACGCGAGAAAGCTCCTTCTCTCGGGTGATGTATACGTACACGGACCAAAGGCAAGGGTGTCACGAGCCTCTTCCCTCCGTTATCGCCGGCTCAGCAGCTAACTCTCACCGCGACTTGAAGAAGAAAAAAAAAGGGTCAACGCGCCGGGCGAGCTTTTCTCTCCTTCCCCGGGGAGAGCTTAAACGAGCCACTTTTCTTCCCTTCCTCGCGAGTTAAACTTGCTATAAAGCTCGAGCTTGAGGGTTGGGGGAGGGGGGGTGTAGAAAAAGAGAGAATAGGCGTGAAGGGGAGTAGGCTCGTGTGTCGGACTTGACGCGGCAGCCAACTGGAAATTATTACGTAAGCGCGGCTAAGCGTGTGCCGCGATGCTCACAACACTTTCCCTCTATATACACGTATAGGTGATGGCATTATCGCACGGCATTGTTGTTTTGCACTCGTTTAACCTTCGTGCAGGGTACTTAATACAACGCGCTTGCGCCGCACACAAACGCACCTCCATCGGCTCCATCCAGGTATACGAAGGACGTTACTTGCGCGTCGGTTGTTATACCTCTATACATGTTGATGCCACATATACATATATACATATATGGGTAAGTTGGCGCGCATAATGCATCATCATCATCGTGCGCGTATCATGTATGGAGAGCTATTATATCGGGAGACCTTAATTCGCGCGCCGGTGCATCGGACGAGAAGCGCTGGGATAAAGGACAAGTGCATCTTTACCGTGTAAGGGCGTATATACGCGTTTTTAATCATCATCGTCGTCTCTTTTCAATTGATATTTGAAAAAAAATTAAAAACTGTCATCTAATGTTATCGCAAACGGTTACAAGTTACATTGCCATGAAAATAAGTGACATTATGTGCTTGAAAATGAAAAAAAAATTGCAAATAATTAGAGTAACGAGACGCGCTCGCTTAGTAGTTGTATACGTGCTCGTATAGTTGCAGGTAATGGGAGCGTGTGGCAGTATAAAAGCCCGGGCGAAGAGAAGACCGGAAGCGCAATAAAAAAAAAAGAGAGAAAAAATCGGCAAGGAATCCGGATGAAACGAGAGCGCGGTCTATTAGCATGGTAATAAAAGTGCCTAATAGTGCGGGGCGCGTGGATTTGTCGGGGTTTTCCTTGGAGATTCGCGTCGGAGGCGGAGAAAACAATTTATTTTGCTTCGAAAGTAAACCGATGCTCCTCTTGATTAGCCTTAACTTTTCCCGGTGCTATATGGGTGACGATCAGGGACGTACATATTTTACATAATAGCCGGCAAGAGGGAGGGTGTGTCACGCAGAGATTCGATCAATTGAGCTCGTGGTGGTGCAAGTTGTCATCTATACCACCACTTTGGGAACTTTGTTCTCTCAAGGTATTCGGAAGGATAAGCATATCCCTCTTTTTTTTTTTTCATCGCGTTACTGTCGCACCGTTTTATCCTCTTTCATCCCTCATTATTACAGCGTTGTTTCCTCTATATATTTATATTCGAGACACCGATACGCCGATACCGTTTTACACAAGAGAAAACAGATTTACCATACACCATGCAAAATGATCGGAAGCATTTTTATAATCTTTATAAAATCTAGTTGTTAAATCAAATAGCATGCGGGGCACCTGACCCAATATACGCGTACTTATGAGCAAAAAAGAGAAACAAGGAGGAGCACCCGCAAGGTCAGTCACAGCCACACGCACCCTCCTGAGCAACAGCTCGATGAAGGAGAAAATAAAAAAGAGGCTTGTAAGTACCGATACAAGTACAGGAACGCCGATCGGTAAATGCGCGCACGGTAAACCCAACTGCGGAGGAGACACGCGAAAGAGGAAAGCGATGGGCGGTGATGAGCAAACAAAAGAAATAAGAGAGAAGAATACAAGTGTTAATACGCGCTTAATACTATATGTCGCAACGATGTATAGTATCGGACCGGCTGCGCGGCACCTTGTGCGAAACAATACACGAGTGCGAGCTATACTTTTACACGCCGTGCATGTGAAACGATGCGCGTTGGTGTGTATCCCCGAAATTAATTCCGCTTGTCCCATCGGAACTGTTGCAGGGGGTGGCACATTGTGGACGAATTGGTCATTGCTTGTTTTTTTTTTCGTCTTTAATCGGCAAAAGAGAGGAGCGAGCGAGCGAGAAACCGGCCCATATTACTCCCAACTCCAGCGTATATAATATACAGTATGGGAGCAGCTATATACAGTGGCAGTAGATGTATACATAACAGTCAAGTCGAGCGGCAAATTACTTTTCTCAATTTGAGAGCTTGCGCCCAACGGCCAACTGGGCCATGTTTCCTGCTCTCGCTCTTTCCGATGCTGTGCATTTTTTTTTTCCCCTCTTCTGACTTTATTCGCTTAATTGAGTTGACAAATATTGCGCGCTCGATGCGATACTATACGTGTCCCATTGATTGGCGTATTGTAGCGAGTTTTGGCACCGCGCCAAAGTGGACTCTCTGAACGATAGTACATAGGTATTACACTTACGTGTACGTATATATGTATATTTTTCTACAAATGATGTTTTGACGTTGCAAAAAAATGAAAAGGGAGATAACAAGCTTCAAAAGTGACGCTGTTGTTAGGGTAAAAGCACGTCTCATACAGAAGACGTGTACGTTTTGTATGGGATAAAACAAAAAGTGAAAGAGTCTCCTTGCCGTATCAATAATAATCGCAGATGGATACTGCACAAGGAGAGAGAGAGAGAGAGAGAGAGGAGGTATTGCGCAAAAATAAACACACACGAGAGCACGCACGGCAAACGGAATGAATTTATGTAAGATCATTGGGGGGAAAAAAAAATATTATCTGTGTCAGTAAAACAACCACTCTCGCAAAGTCTCGGAAGGAGAAATCCCGAAGGATGGTTGTTATAGCGTATACATCCAAAAGTCGCGGAGCATTATAGAACGCGACGACGCTGAGTATGTCGCATGTCGATGTAGGCCAGCTATATAATCCATTGTGTCGCGCGCGTTCACCTTTCGCGTGTGATGGGTGTAACAAATTG
Source organism: Copidosoma floridanum (assembly GCF_000648655.2). The sequence continues at coordinate 557,046 of NW_019379593.1, forward strand.
GGCATATTTTTTTATTTCGCGTGTACGAGTTTTCTTTCATAAATTTATTCACACGAGACAATAATTGTATATTGTAGAGGGTCAGTGGTGATTTTTTCCTCGATTTTTTCGGTATCGTTATTTTGTACACATACAAGTTACCAGATACAGGAGACGTAGTAGGACTTACCGGACTTGTTGTCCATCATGTCCCTGTAGCCGGTAACCAGCGTCGCTACTATGCTCGTCATGTTGGCTTATATATCTGAAACAAAAAAGATAAAAACGTAGATGTAAGTAGTTATACCAACTGCTACAAATAAAATTTTGGCTATAAACAATGAATTTCTGCATGAATGAAATAACGAAACGTCTGTAATACAAGTTTAGGAGAAAAATGCGTTTTTTTTTATCGCTCGATTTTTGAGTTAGGTGTTTTGTTTTCTCTTTCCCTCCCAACCGAGCACTAGTACTCGCGAGTCAAAGCGCGATATGATAAGAGGAAAAAAAAAAGGCTTCGTTGAGCAACGCGAAATCCGAAAGTTGCGTCTTTGCTAATTGTTTACGTAAACCTTGTGCGTTTTGCCCTGCAGACGATATTACGTGAACAATGTGTGTGCGTGTGTACAGCCACACCATAAATGATGATGTAGAAAGTTGTTGAGTCCTTCTCTCTTCGTAATATATTTATTGTACAATTTACTGTCAATTTTAATTTTCTATTCTTTTCCCGCTACCGCGACAAAAACAAGTACACTGTATACGCGCGTACGTTTAAAAATAGCTTTCGCGAGCCTCGAACAGGGGCAGGGTACGACCGCGCGAGGAGTAGGAGGTACATTTGAGACTCAGTTCTAAAAAAGAATATGCCCAAGCACGCTCGTTTTTCCGAATATCCGAAAAACCTCGCGAAAAAACTGTGGTACAATCGTTATTTGTAAAAAATGGAGTTTGTCAAAAACATAATGGATAAAGTGTCAAAAATATAGACGTCAAAAAATATGGATATATATGTCATCGTTGGTCGTTATTGTCCAGGTGTGGATAAAGGTAACAAAGGAACAAAGTCACAGGTATTGTCTGTAAAAATCACGATCGTCCATATAAGAGTTAATATATTTAGTTTGAGGTTCGTATACTTGATATCACTGGGGTTTTGGGTTTTTCTTTCAATTTTCCAACCATCAGCCAAGCGATGCATGCATACCTTACATTTTCACGAGCGCTAGTAGTTGATCACGAGAGTGACGTGCACACAAAAACGCTCTTTCCGTCCAACTCTTTTTGCCCCCGATGCTTACAATATCCAGCCAAGCGAGAAATAAAAATAGCTTCGGAAGAGTACACTTATGGTTGCGATCAGAAAAATTTCTCGCTAGACGAGCTTGATTTCATCTTGCAGCGATGCTGGATTTCGCAGCACTTGGGCGCAATAACTTGTATCCAATTTTATGAGCACAATATATTAATACACCTTCACACTAGCCGTGTCTATGGATCATCTTTAAAAAAAAAAAAAAAAAAAAAAAAAAAAAAAACGGTGGGTATAATAAAAGTAGCAAAAACAGCGGCCTGACAAGTGCCCCTATGATATAATATATATATAAGGTTCGGGAGGGGTTCCGAGGAGGATCCAGTATAGAAGCGCCATCGGAGTTTTGGCAGGGAGCGAGACGTCGCTGCAGAGGCTTAATTAACGCCTCGGAGGAAATGTTTTCCCTGCGTTATATACGCGAGACAACCTTTGTAATATATTGGCCCTTTTATAATTGGGGAAGATGAAGAAGACGAAGAATAGAGAGAGAGAGAGAGAGATCGGATCGCGTTGGGGGGGGGGGGCTTTCTTGGCAGTGATTTCTTGTTCGTATTCGGAATTTATTTCCCTACTCATCTTGCAGATTATAGAGTCGCTCTTTGAGACGTGATGTCATCATTATTCGTCATAGCAGAGAAATTTCATGGATGCGCGCAGTTTTAATCTTGGGATTGCGCGTTGATTCGACTAAAAGCTCGTTTCGTGCATCTACATGTATAAAAAGCTCGGGTATGACATTCTTGACGAATCGTCGGAAATTGTCTTCCTCCGTTACCATGTACTGTCAACTACCCCGCTAATTGACACAAAGGTTTTTTTTTTTTTTTTCAACCGTAAGTACTTGGAAGGTTTCTCTCGGTGTTATATATACGTATAAGTACACATCGAATATGAAACTCCAGCCTGTGGATAAATAAATTAATCTGAACCTAAATCTATATTTAGAAAGATAAAAGATACAGGTGGTGGGGTTGAGGGAGGGTATATCTATGTGGAGTATCTCGAGGCAGTACCTATATATATATGTGTGTGTGTGTGTGTGTGTGTGTGTGTGTGTATGTATGTATATATATACATACACGCACTTTTCGCTGCCATGACGTTGTATCGTTAATTGCGAAACGAAAAATATCAGCCCGAGCATGTGAAAATTCATTTATTTTTTTTTAACATTGTTATGGTGCCGAATCAATGAAAAAAATTATAGGCCAACCGTATATGTATACGTACCGATTTAATAATTACGGATGAAGCGCAAGAGGGAGAGGTGACGAGAAAAAGAGCAAGAGCAGAGGGGAGCGAAATGAAATAAAAGCACAGCTATACACCAAAGGGGGGGGGGAAGGGTTGATACCGTTCCACAATGGCTCGAAGGAATTAAGCAATTAATTTTTCACAAAAAGCAGTGCGGCACGACGAGGTTTAGTTCGAGGAGCGAGGGAGAGCCGCGATGGGGTCTCTTTGTGTGTGCAGCGCACACTCTATGCGGGACAGGTGGGGCAGAAAGGTCCATTCCCTCGGGGGGTGTCCCGAACAAATCCTCATATACATCCGGAATCCCCTGCCTCGTTTTACTCTTTCATCGTAATTCAAGTTACAAAAGCCAGAAAATTTTGGTGCGGACGCTGTGGAGCGCTTTAGCTCTCGACTAGCCACCGATGCTCTCTGGGATATACAGTTGGTCGTTGTTGTCGTTGCTCTGGATAGCTCGAGATTATTGGATTTCCGGGGAGTTTGCTGCTTTTTCTTTGGAATCGGCTGTGGGTTGTTGCTTTTTTTCTTTTCATTTTTATTTTGTAGGTATTTATTTTTTTGTGTACGTGTGTGAGGGTTTGCGTCATCGCAATGGTGCTCTTATACGGTGCTCATGATGGATTTTGTCTGTGCGGTCTGCTTTGAGACGCCATAAACTTGGTGTGTACCGTACATTGTGCGACTGGGTCAAAGCACGGTGTAGTTGCTGCAACAGTTGTTTCAAATCCTTTATCGACTTAGTGGACAAAACATGTCTTGTGAAACGAAAAATATACGATTTTTTAGTAAATTGGGACAATAAAACTGTGGTCGAGACGTTGCTTTTGACCAAATCATTTTTTCTGACTAAATTTTTATATGAATAACACTATACTCATAAATTGTGGATCATAATAATAATAATAATATTTATCAACAGTTCAATTTTTTTTCTATAAGCTTTTTAAATGTTAATTATTGAAGAAACTAAAGATTTTGTTACGAAAGAAAACAAAAAGCTAAAACGAGATGCCTGTGTCAAGAGTTAAAAACGAAATCGTCGGGCAGAAAGGAGCGCCATCAGAAACAAAAAAAAAAAAGCGAACATCAATCCAGCGTGTGTCTATCATATGCACAGCATATAAAATATAGATATCGCGTGCGCATTTCTCCATCGACGAAGAGAGTCCAACGAGGATCACTTTCCGGAGGCTGTATATACACCGCGTGCCTCCGTATTCCTCGTCAGCTTTCCCCGTCTGCAACGGCACACACCGAGACATCATCGCTATAAAGGAGGAGATGCTCCGAGAAAGTTTATATACATACTCTTATCCGCGATTACGTCAAAGGTATGCGTACGAGACATGTATATAATATATACACGCTTAAAGAGAAGAGTAAACTGTTACGCGGCCTTCGCTTCCCCCTCCGTTTTTTTATTACCATCCGACTCCCCTTTCTTCATTTATTTATTTATTTTTTTTCTCCTCAACGTAGCAGCCACGCGCGTCTATTTTGGAAGAGGATTCGGATTGTGTGTGGGTACAGTATGAAGAATCCGGAGTCGGAATCTAGACCTCCACGGGTGTTACGCGATAAGAAAGACAAAAGAGGCTTTTCTCTCTTTTCGAGAACTACTACACCGTGGAAAGCCGATAATTCGTTATCGATCCGAGAGAGAGGAGAGAGAGAAAAGAGTTCTGATTACCAGATGGTATGTATATCTGGATTGGAAATTATTATTGCCATTCCGCGAAAGTAAAAATTGCACAAGATACAAAAAGTTTTGTTCGCGTGCCATTGGCGAAGAGAAAAGCATTTTGTGAAAAAAAAGCAACTTATTTTATAATTAATTCAAAGTAACGAAAAGAGACGATAATTGAAAGAGGCTGAAAAAAAAGATGGGAAGTGTGACAACAACATTTTCACGAGAAAATCGCGTTACGAACGACCCGAGAGAGCTTTCGGGTGTGGGAGTACAGGGAACGGAGAGATGATTACGCGCGACTATTCTAAATTTGCTCTTCCGTTCTTCGTACAGTACACAAGTACTGAACTTTTAACCGCAAACGAGGGCCGATGCTCCAGCATTTTGGATGAAATGTATAAATAAAAAAAAATATTCTACGACAAGTTTTATTTCGGGTACAAGCAAACTGTTAAAAGGTGCCGGGAACCAGTTCCAACGAGTTTGGTCACAAGCAATATTGGGCGACTGCTTTTGAAATTAATTGAACTACAAAAGTGTTTGCTGCTGCGTCCCTCCCTTGTCGGGGAGGGTGTTTTTCATTAGAATAATACAGCATCTTCCTTTTTTTGTGTACAGTGTGGGTTCATACAATTTATACGAGCTTTTGGTAATTTTTGTTTTTAAATTTTGGTTCTACGTATGATTTTTATCCTGTGCAGAACGAGCAGTGAATTAATTAGCTTTTTCACATTTTCTACGCGCCTGCACGCTCTTGCGAGCCATTATGCTTCGAGACATAAAAGCAGCCTATCCCTGTGCATCATTAAATATACCAACACACGGTTAACAAAAGGAAAAAAAAGAGAAATACAGGGTGGGAGACCTCGTTCCCCTCGAAAAGATAACCCATTTTCACGATCGCAGTTCTCTGCTGAATCAGTTTTTCTCTCTTGCTTGCATTGCAACGCAGTAGCATCAGCAGCAGCAGAGCACAATGCACACTGCACAGCATATACACCTACACACAAGGTGTCTCAGTTGAGCTGACGAGAAGAGAATGAAAAAAAAGGGGGATGGGTAAAAGCGAGGAAAAAATTGCCAACTGAGGGGTGAGGAGCACAACGTGGACCTAAAAAACAGTTACACGCTAACGTGTACGAAAAAATAAGCTCTCGCTCCTCTTCTTGCCTTTTTTTTAAAAAAAAAAAGAACCACAAAAGCTACCACTCGAGGTTTAAGAAGATGGGAGCGAAGGAAGAGAGGTCGAGGCCTTCTTGCGCTCTCAAATTTTGCGCACAAGAGAGATATTGTGGACTGTTTTTCTCCAATACTCCTCGTTACGGTTCTTTCACGCAAATATACCTACGCAGATAGCAATTTTTAAGCTGGGATGAAATGAAGTGAAACGTCATTTTTATTCTTTCAATATTCCGGGAAAATTTTCGTCGCACGGATGTAAGTATAGTTTTTCCGGGGTTTCCAATATTTTTTTTAAAGCATTTTTTACACACATATACTCGTCGGAGCAGCCGAGAGCTCGGAAAACGGGGTCAGATACGTGTGAAATTTACTTTTCTTCTTCTCTGATTCTCGCGAGAAATTTCTTTCTTTTTTTCTTACATTTTTCCAGCTACCAAAAGCGTATATATACATATATACCTTTGTAGTGAACTTTTGTCATTTCGATCTTGCGAAATGACTTTCTTGAAGCTTTTTGCGATGTACCATATGACAGAGCCGAGCATAAGATATACAGAAATACGTTACAACCAAATCCAATCGTAACAAATTCTCTCACCCACTGGATGAGGGTAGACGTATAGAAAACCATTTACGAAAGCAGATAAAGAGAGGAAAAACACTTATACATCACCCCTTAATTGTTATTATCTATAATTTGTCCGTGTAGGCACAGCAACAAGCTCGAATGCAACACTCCCAAGAAACGTAATGTATAATAAATACAATCATCATCGAACCAAAAACGAAGACGAATTCAACATAATGACCTCCGGAAAGTCCATTACTTGCCGTAAACACGAAACAAACATCGTTAGCGCGCTCCGTATCAGCCGAGTGTGTACCGCGTGTTAACGATAATTGCAAAGCTGCGCACAGGTAAGTACAGCAGAGCCTCCAATAAAATATTATGTGCACTTATGGGAAGAACACACTGTACAGGTGAAAGATAGAGGGGGAGAAACAATTTAGCGCGCGCGCCTTCTCGCGTCCCGAAAAGTAAAAGGAAACAGCTGATGACGAGGAAGGATCTCGTGCTACCTATACTGCTCTCAAACTTTTATAGTGATCTTGTGTTTGTCGATACAAACGCGGAAAAATACACTTATAACGCGGTCGCTTCAAATAGTTGATTTCCCAGCTCCATGGACTACTCGCTCATGCGAGCTTGTTTTTCTTTTTCAGGATGATGCATCTCCATGTAAAATTTTATTATATTTTCTCGGCATAGCGTGTATTGTCTTTTTTTTTTTTTTTTTTTTTTTGTCATTATCCCTAAACGTTACGACGCGTAAAGTGTGTGACGAGGCTAATAATTTTTCAAAAAAAATTGTAAAACATTCCAACATGTGTATAATTTTGCAATGTAAGCTCGCCGATTGGACAACAATATCTCAAGCTTATTAACGGTATGGAGGGCAATTACATGATAACGGCAACTGTAATTAATGGCCATGTGTGTACATATATATTATCTCATCTCGGCCTAAATCTATACGTACACGTTATATGGTGTCCTCGGTACGAATTTGCTGTGTTGTTGCAACATGACTTGTACACCCACGGGCGTCAAATTCGACCGAAACCTTGTGTTGTATACAGTAGAAAAAAAGGGGGGGGGGGATTCCCACTTATAATATATCTCCATACACAATAGAGGTAAACCTGTAGCAGTTGAAATAAATAATGAGCCCACGTAAAGTCCCGATGTATCCGGACGAAAAGCAGAATGAAGAACATTACTATATACGACGAATTTCGTGCCCGCAAAGTTCCTCCTCGCGTTTCGTTAAAATATTCAAATCAGCCACCCTTGGGCGCCCTGCACCACCATCGACTCGAGCCCCAAGTATATGTATACCTATATATGATTACGCCTATACGGGCAATGTACTCCAAAGGCTCGCGAATCGGGCGCCCTTCCAAATTAAGTAGCAGTTGCCACGACAAGGGTCTTACATGTTATATACATATTCCCGAGCTACGTATAGGTGATTCAGCTAAAGTGTATTTTTTAACGCGATAAGAGACACGCACACAGAAAATAATTTTCTCTCGCTTCATTGGAAATTTAAGGTTGGCGTTGAATTATTCTTTTAGCGAGAATACCTTATACCCGCGAAGTAACGGTAAAAGACATTCCGACGAGTGGGGGAGCAAAAAAAAAGGAAATGGATAAATAAATGAACGGAGCACAATAAAATCGGAAGAAGATGACACCTCCGAGCGAGAGCCCGTGTACCCTATATATATATAAAAAAAAAAAGAAAAAAAGAAAGAAAAAGAGCCAGAAGAAGTCGAGGCCATTATTCTCTGGTCCCGTCGTTTCGCAAAAGCGCCGATCCATCGGAAAAGAGCTCAGTCGGGGAGGGGGCAGACAGACAATTAAAACGCGAAAAGAGCCTCCTGATGCACAACAACGAGCCTCCCTCTGCCCTTAAACATCATCTACCCCCGTATATGCAAGAAGAGAGTAGCAAGTACATACATGATATACATGTAGAACTGCTTGGGCGCCGGCCGATCGATTTTCCGCCCTCTCGCTCCCACTGTCCTGTATATATATGTATACATGTACGTACGCTCCGTGCCAGTTTTGCGCCCTCGAGGTGTTACTAACCTCATCCGGCGGCGCACGCGCCTCTCTTGCCCATATCTGTTGTATATATATATATATGTCTCTCTTTTGCAGGAGATAATTAATTTGCAGAGAGAGGCCTCTCCGAAAGAGATCAGGGGGACCGTGGCCTCATCCAAGCTTTGTTGCACCTATATATATATATATATACGGCAAGTGAGCTTCCCATGATTAAATCCATACTAATAAAAGCAAAAGTTCCGTGACTTTGTGACAACTTTCTTGATTGTACATCATTTGTACGAACGACTGGCCTACTTCGATCGCTTAAGCATATAAAATATATACGTGTAGAAAAGGGTCAGCCGTGATATCTTATACGTACGTGTGAATGCTCATCAAAATTCTGCGAGGGGGTGGTAATGTACTCGTATATATTGTGTGGCCCATCCGCGTTGATCCAGCGTATGGCAGAGATAATATTTATATACTTCGGGAAATGTAAAAGCTGTCCCTTTTTTTCATACGTATATATACGCCTTTTACCCTCCTCACACTCGTAACGTCACAGAAATCCATTACTCTCAGCCGAGAGAGATTATTTCCCGTCGACTATTATCCATATATTTATGTATGCAAGAGGAGAATTATAAGTAACCACATGCAAGGGAGAGTGTGGTACGGTAAAAATAAAAGCTACTGCCTCTCAAATTGACTGAATGACGTATGGATCGAAATTTCATCGGGGGATACACTTAACAGGCGCTCTGGATACCTAGTACCTATATACATAGGCTCGTAGGGGGTGGGATGGAATTTGCGTGTGAGCAATTCTACAAAAAAAAAAAAAAAAAAAAAAAATCTTCAGTTAAAAACCCTCGAAAATGTTTTAGCTTCAACTTTAGGAATTGAGTTGAAAACGAGATTTTTTTTTTGTTTTTTTATTCAAAAAGTTAAAGCTTTTCCAGGTTATTTGGATTTTTCCTCTCAAGTTTTTTTTGCCGCCATGCCAAAAAAAAATAAGCTTTCGACGCAGACAATACTTTTAACGCGAGTGCGTACATCAAACTGAAGCAAATATTAGTATGTTTCTGGGTAAGCGATTGTAGTAATTTAATTTCAGCAAATTTATTGCTGCCGAGATACTGTTTTTTTTCCACAAATTCTTACAGAGAAGAATGGAGCATGACGATGGGCAGTTTATGTTCCAGTGGCTTCATTTTGTTACTTATCCATTAACATCTCGTGGAGGATGGCAATTACCAGCTCAATGGACGTATCATTGTTTCGCGTCAGAAAAAGAAAAAAAATTGTCCAATTAACTCGAGTGGTTTTGACTTGCTTGAAAAAGTTCAACATGAGACTACGTAAAAATGAAAACTGGCAATTACCTAACTTTTCTTCCCTAACTAGCCATCGTTACAACCACGACAAAGACGAGTTTATAGGTTTCATAAGGATCGTTTAATATCTCTGGCGAAACAAGCCAAAGGAGCTTTCGATGCTTCGCTATTTTTCCTCTCTTTCCTCAGTCCGAAATTCAAACGTCCGCTCCAAAGGATCGCGAAAGCTTTTGCATTCTCCGGATCCCTTGTATTCATTTATACATCCGCCGAAAGAGCTTTTCCCAAACTCTTTTGTTGAAATTCAATGGAAAAAAAATATATACATTTCTTTCTCAGATTTACAACGATTTTTCAATTAAAACAAAAAAAAAAAAATACATCGTTTCCTTCGAACAAACGATGAAACTTTAAATAATATTAATAACAGTATAAATCCTTGGAAGTAGTTCCACTGGTTTACGATCTTACGGCACAGCTTTCTTCTCTCGAAGATGCGATGACATCAAGTCTTATCCGACAGATCGACGCAATGTGCAAGAGTGACGCAACAGCGCGCGAATGTACACAAAAAAGCGGCAGTCATTCGAATAAAAACACGCGTCTTTAATGAACTTGCGAAAACATATTGTTTCATCGATTCCGCACTTCTTCTCACGCTGTACACGCAAATTTTTAGAATACATTTTTCGTAAATTATTCGTGAATTCCGATCGATATACCTAAGCCTATTGAGAATTAAAAAAAAAAATACAATGCACGTTTATCGTATTCGTCTTCTTCCGGAAGCGACGTCGCTTTCTGTATATATGTGGGCTTCGCGCGAAATAAGAACCCATTCCAACGCCAACGCGAGTCTCTCTCCTTCGTCTTGCATTCCCGCACGTTTTTCAGGCGTGGCTACATGTATAATATACGCCAGTGATTTATTGCTACGAGACGCCGATTCGACTTTGAACTCTCTTTTTTTTTTTTACATATATAGGTACATTTACGGTATATATGTGCAAACCCGATTATTTGCATTTGAATTGGATCTGTGTGTTATTTAATGGATGACGATGTCGTAAAAAAAAAATCAAGCAACGAAATGACGAGCAGGGCAAAACGTTCGTCTACTCGATTTCTAATTTGACAGTCAAATTCACGCGTATAAATGTATATGTGTGTTGTATTTTAATGTATAAGCTCCTTTTCGACATTTGTACTTGCAATCTATACCGAGGATTTATGGTTTGTAATCGATTACTTTATACGTATGTATTTCGTCGCGGTGCCAAAGTGTGTCAACCAAATTTATATAACTGTGACGAATGAAGATGAAAAAAAAAAAAAAAAAAAGGAAGAGAAAACACGTTTCGTGAGCGTTTTTTTACGTTTGTGGGTGTGCATCATCAGAATTTGTGGGCCGATCTTGTTTGATTCACAATCAGATATCGTCGGACGAGGAGCGCGTATTTATTCCCCCATATATATTATTACACTCACTTGACGGTGCCTCTCGAAAATTGGACAATAATAAAAGGCCATCGCAGAACATCAAAACGTACACATAAGTGAAAGACACCGCTCGTCCTCCACCGGATAGGAGAAAAAAAAAAAAAAAAAAAACGTTTCATACATATTTAGGCGACAACAACGATAAAGCGTTAAAAGAACGAGATGTGCCTGTCGACGACGACGGAGAAAGTGTCGCGCCGATGTAAGCGGAAGCTGAGCGCGCGCAAGAGTATCGACTAGTTCGGTATATAGGTATATATATAGAGAGAAGTCATACGTAATGGACCAGCCAAGTGGTGGGCAGATGCTTACATTACAGATACATCAGCTCTTGCTGCAACGATGCTTCATATATTTATGTATTGTTGTTTAGTGTATTGTCCTCGGTTGCTCAGCCCGCGTTGGATCTTCTTCTCTACCTCTCTATATATACATTGTCGCGATCTTTAATCTCTCGTTTGGCTACCCATATAAAGGTGCTTTTCAAAAATATTCCCATCCATGTATATAAATATACTCGTTGCGTAATTCATTGCTATTATCATAATCGTTTATTTTCTCTTCTCGGCGAAAAAAATTACGTAAAATTCTAATGAGCTGTAATGCATACGTTCGACCGCACATTGGGGATTTGACGTGAAAATCATTACCCCCGCCGCCGCGTTTGCAAAGAAACGTCTCCCGATTAAGTATAATGATAATGTTTAACCGAACAACATGATTTTCAATTTCCACTTTAACGAGGACGAATAAAGTGCTCTCGGGAAGAAACAAAGTTGTTTACAACGACACGACTATACCTACAATGTTCTACGGCTATGGCTAATGTATATATACACATATACATAAAGTTTAGCAAAAAGTAACTTTTTCCAACAGTAAGTATTAGCGCGAAAGTAAGTTGTAAGTGAAAGAGGTGACTGTGTTGCAGCTACAACCTGCAATTTTACACCCTACTCCGAACGAGAGGTACAAAGTTTAGTGTTAAGCGCGTAAGTATAAACTATGTACGAGCATGACCACAAGAAAAAAAAAAAAAAAAAAAAAAACGTCATACATGCGTGTGTAACATATGCATCGGAGCATCTGTTTATTGGTATTAATGTATACCTGAACTTTCCACTAACATAACTGGCAAACTATAAAAACACGGATCAGATTAAAATTATACAATCACACACGTGAATATAAGCAATATAGTGACAGCCTGCATGATTAGTTATTTAAACCCAACAAATTAATTGTTATACCTTGATGTAATTTGTGATTCAAGTCAGGCTCTCGGTGCTTATCATCATTACTAGGCACTATAGGATTGTTTATCTGGAAACAAAGCTGCTCGAACTTATCGATTCATAGAATGTATTTTTAGTTGGTATATATGGAAGAAGTTGTGACTCGGAAACAAATAAGACCTAAGACGGGGAAAAAAAAAAAAGGTTTCCATCTTCAAATGAAATATTCAAAGTGCACGTATAGAGCAGTGGTGGCACATATTATAACCCTATGTACGTATGATACGTACATAATAAGCACGGGCATAAAAATAAAACACGTGTTTCCATGCGCCGTATATATATTATACCCACGCGGTTGAAACATTCATGCGAGATTGCAAATTTTATCGGGCGGTGTGCGCGGCAAATAATCCTCCGTGAAATGCAAATACTATCACGAACGCGCACATTTTTATTTTTTCATGCGGACACTTGTACATGTATATATATATATATACACATGCAAACTTATGACGGAGAATTTAATGATTCACACCAGGTGGGAGTGTATATAAGATAACGACACATGGGTAACAAATACCTAAGCGAGTTTATTTTAGTTCTTCTCCCCTCCCCCCCCTCAGGTGTTGTTGTACATTACGTACCGATAGGTATGTGAATAATTTTTTCGGAAAAGCGCGAGATTTTTCCAAACGAAGAGCGGTTTTGACAGCCCGAGTGGTGAATAATGCGCACACTGTCTCGCGAGGCACTGGCAGGGATCCAGTGAAATTTGTTTTGGTTTCGAGCCGGATGCAATTATACATGCGTTCGAGAGCATCACTATAACGCACACGCGTGGTATTCTTTTTTTTTTTTTTTTTTTTTTTCAAAACCCGCCCGCATCGAGATTCCGGGAGGCTGTGTGTGTTGTACCTCTGGGTTACGTCTGGGACTCGATGAGTTTGTTGAATGATATTGTACACGTATCAAGATTAATATTGGAATCTCAAGCGAGTTGAATCATCGAGTGACGAGTTTTGCGAATCCTAGGCTATATTAGTGGTTTTTCCTCGGTGTCAGTCTGTCGGAAATTATACCTTGGATTCACCAGAGTTCATCCGATTGAACCGCGTGGGTCCAACAAAGCTCGCTGTACAATAATTACACCTTCAGCTTCCAGAGCAACTGCGCACCCAAACGTGTACATTCGACAATAAGAAAAAAAAAAAAAAAAAAAAGTGTTGATTTGATTTTTTTTTGTGGCTGGAAAGATGAGGGGAGTATTAGGTAAAGGAATGAAAGGTATACCAAAGTATGGCGGGGGAGGAAGAGATAAAGAGGGAGAGAGAAAAAGCAAAAAAAAAAAAAAAAAAAAAAAAAAAAAAAAAAAAAAAAAAAAAAAAAAAAAA
>NW_019379593.1:570835-635854 GCF_000648655.2 Copidosoma floridanum
ACTCAAGCTGTTAGAGCGACTGCTCTCTCAGCTGCTCTCTGGCTCGTGTTAATATTTTTTTACGTTCACGGTTAATGCAGTTTTCATTCAAATTTTTTTTTTTTCATCATAACGAGCGTTAAAAAAGCAACGCGTCGAATCTTTTAATTATTTTTTAAAGCATTAGTACATTTATAAGAATTAAAAAAAAATAAAATAAATAAATTCAACTAACAATTATGTATTTCAATGTCAAGCGATAGGAACTACAACGAATGTGGTGGAAAAACACGCCCACATGATTACATTATGTTCACTAGCGATGAATCATTTAATCGTTATACAATCGTCAAAGTGAGGATTATTTTATATTTTTACATCCATCATTATTTTGAGAACAAATAAATAAAACACAAATTTCAAGGCAATGTTGGCTGTACAAAGTCAAACAGAAGCGCTACACAACAGCACAGCTGGCACCAACCGTTCGAAAAACCGGGCCACACGAAAAATGCGAATCGAAAAGAGTCCTAATCCGCCTCGTACTTTGTAGCCAGCGCAACAGAGATAGTTTTAGCACTCAATTTAGTCCCTTGAGCGACAATTTTCAGTTATGAACATTAAAATTCTACTCTTGCGCGCAGAGTCGATCGTTCCACCTTATATATAGGATACCTTTACCACGCTACATTGTAAATATACTATTGGAGTCCATAATGTCGATATATCAAATTCGTTGTAAGTATATATGTATATATATATATACCGCCGTCAACAGAGAGCAGAAGAGAACATCAAGTAAGTATTCACATACATAGGCATAGAGTCGTCTGCTACTACAATGTATATTGTACATATACATATAAATATGGCAAGAAAAAAAGGATGTTATACTTTAATTTTTAATGTACACAAAAGTAAATATGAGGGGAGCATTAACGCCAGGAGCCAGGACGAGTTAGCTGTTCCCTAACCTAACTGATTCATCGATAAAACAAGAGGTAATATTTATGTAATAAATAATAATGCACTTGTAGTACATAATATCAGTAGCCCACTTTAAAAAGAAGGGTAAAGGTCAGCGGCCTCGATACGAGAGCCTTCGTAACCCAATATATAGGTCGTAGGTACACAGGTAGCTCCAGAGAGGAGAGAGAGAAGCGTCGCTCCCTTGGGAGGAGTGAGAGAAAAAGACAGCAAAGCTTATATACTACATCACATCACACCCACCTGCTCCGTGCCGTAAGGGGTTCCGCTCGTCCCAGCCACCACCACCACCACCTCCTGCTCCTTCCGGTCTCCCTCAGCTCCTCTTCCTCTTCTTCTTCCTTGACGTCGTCGTCGTCGTCGTCTTGGTCTTCGTTTTCGGTTGCGTGTCACCTGTACGATGGCATGTACGTATAATACAGTTGTACGTAATTGTCCGGGCCCTCTCGACGCGATCACGCAAAATACAGCCTCTGATAGCCACCTGCCGTTTTTATCAAGTGCGCGACTCCTTCGTTAATTTGTTGTTAATGCCTCTGTTTCGTGTAATTCAGCATGTATATTTTCACTCGGAGGTGCCGGGTGGTCGTCGTCTGCTATAGGCTCACTCTCTCGGGCTCGTCCTTGTCTCGATATAGTTATATGTAACACGCATCACACTCTCCGATGATGGAAACCGGCTCCGCCCGAAACTTATTCGTAAAAATGCCGGTGGTCTTTCATGTATACAGCCCGTATAATGTGGTTGCTGTGCTCCGTTAACGATTTACACGAGCTACGCAACAATCCAATGTCACCCGTCTGTTTTTTCTTTGGAGTACAACATCGGTCGGATTCTCGCGCTTATAAACTTTCAAAATCTCGGGTGTTGTAACCCTTGTTGTAATTCCGCACTCGAAGCACAAGCAGTAAGTATTTTTTTTTTTTTTTTTTTTTTTTTCCTTTTGTCGCCGGTTCGGAGGACAAACAATAACAAATGAGTCCACCGAGCACTTCAACAACGAAACTAACTGAAACGAATGCTATAAAATACGACTCGCGAGTGCGCGAGTTACAAAAGCCAACGAGGGAGAGAGAGCCGAAATATACCAGCCAAGCGGTTCTCCGAGGATCGGAGCAGCTGCAGGGCGGAATTTTTATTTGCTGAAAAAGCAACGACGTCGCTCTCGATGGCGGTACTGCCAGGTGGTCACGCTCGACTGCCCGACTGCCCGACGACGTGCCTACTGATCGCGGTCTCCGCCTTTTAGCGCTGCGATTTTAGCGGCGGCTCCCTCCCTCTGCCTCTCTGTGCGCGCGCGTCTTCGTAAGGCTCTATGGTGGTGGTGGTGGAGGATGCGTCATGTATATATAGTGGCCTGTGATTTACAAAAATCGAACACGAACGCGTTTGATGGTCGAAAAATTTTTTTTTTCTTATTTTCCAATTTAGTTTTGCATTTTTAACGCAACGTTAGAGTTGATTGAGAAAACTAAACGGCGCATATGTGTGTATTCATTTTCCCAACCTCGACCCCAACTTGGTTGATGACAAATGCATTAGGTTGACCGCTAAAATTTGCCTTGCATTCAGTATTTTCGACTTTCAAGATCACCTTTCGTTGTGTAATTACCTCCACTGCTGTAAATCGCACTCAAAGCTTTCGGGAGTACTTGCACCGATTTTGTTTATTCGTGGACAAGTACCAGCATTGGAATGCTATAGTGTTATCGATTGATTGACCTCTGGTCTTCTTGGAAAGGATAGTCGATCCATCATCTTTTTCGAGGCACACGATCGTTACGTTTCAAAAGTGCCTTAATTAAAAAACCAAAAAAAAAAAAAAAAACAATCTTTGTCGAATTACAACAGAGCCGGACTCTGGCTTTTGTAGACTGAGCGCAATCACCGATGCTCATTATTTTCTCATCCAAGGTCACAGGCGAAAATAATAGCAGTGCCTTTTCTTTTCCCTTGGGATTACTTGGCGGGTCGAAAAAAAACGTGTCCGCGAAAGGTATTTTTTGGTCTGCTGTCATCGCCGCCCGCACCGATTGAATACTCACGATTCATCACATACTTTTTTCATTCGAATGTTTTATACGTTCACCAGAACTCGCACACCATTAAAAAAAAAAAAAAAAAAAAAAAAAAGAAGCAATTTGAGGGTTTTTTTCCGCGTTCTCGAAAATGTTTACTGTCCAACCCTAACTTTTATTGAGTGCAATTCTCACCTGATAAATTTTAAATGGCACCAGAACATTGATACATGTGGGTCATTACATCTTTTACTGGGGACGTACGACCGTTTCCTTTGTCCACGAAAAAAAGGGATTTTACCCAAAGTATCGGTAGTAAAATTGCCTCTTATCTCCAAGGGTCCAATGATCTATTCATGTTGGCGTGTATTGCCTCGGTACAAAGCAAACCCGCCCCGTTTACCCGTGGGCCCTAAAAGTATTATCGTCCTTTCGAAAATCACACCACAAAGTGATGATAACAAAATGTTTACAACCCCCGTGAATCAGCATAAACCTCAATATACCTGTCCTCTTCGACATCGGCCCCACCAATGGAATATTCATCCATAGCCGAGCTCACTTTCCGAGAGATTAGTAATTGAATCAGCGGATAAGACTTTGGTAAATCCTACACGTGTCTTACAATGTTTCATAAGAAAACCCCCACGAAAAGTAACGATTTAACGTCATCAGAGCTTGCACTATAAATGAAAATGAAAAAATTGGTATAAACCACTCGGCACAACTCTTAGCCTCGTCTCCTGTGGCCCAGCTGTGCGAATTTCCTCTAGTCGATCAATCCTCCCCCTATATATATATATACGCGCCCTATAGGCCGTACCAGCCACCCACGTAAACCATATATATACGTATACGATTTACCCAGATAATATTATGGAAGCGTCGGAGCCATAGTGCGCACGCGTGTATACCTGGACGAGCCCTCTCCAGAGCAGAGAGTATTCGCAGGGGAGAAGAAGGACCATTGTACACAAGGAGGGTGTTGTGTATTATACGAGTTGGGCTGATAAATATACCCCAGGGTTTGCCAGATATATATATATGTATGTTTTTTCACTTGGAGGTGATGTTTTTGAAGCTATTGAGACGCACCCATATTATATACATGGAAATAAATGTTTCACCATCAGTTGTGTCGATGCAACGTGTTATCTGCCTTTATTTTTCATGACTATAGGTGTGCCGATCGTGCCCCGAAGACGCTCCAGCTGGAATCGTTTCCGCGAAAACCTAGCGAGGACACACAATTCATATTTTTTTTTTTTTTCCTTCCCAATTTCGGCCGAAAGGTAAATTACTCATGTAAGTGGGCCACGCACGAATTGCGATTCGTGGCACGGTGTGGACATTTTTTTTTTCGGCTCTCGATATTACAAAGGAACGTACGGATGGTTCATAAAATTTTCTGCAACAAAAAAAACTAGGGCAATAGTAAAGGAGTAGAATACAAATGCAGAATGGGTATAAATCGATGATTTGGGGGGAAGTTCATCACACGGGAAGGAATAGGCAAGTGGCAATGATTAACTTTGATTAATTGTAGATATTTTTCGCAGAAACAATGGCTAGCCGCACTCTCGACTGCAGCATACGAGAATAACTTTCGCGAGGAGTAGCTGGGATATGGAAAAGTTCCGTCGTAGGAGCCGTGGAGATTTTATACCGCAGCTGTAGAGCTAAATGGGTTGGGATGTGTTTTCTTGTTGGTATACACATCGTGTATGCGAGATGATGGTTTTTGAGAATCGATGAAGACCTTTTTTTTTTTAATTTTAAAGAAAAAATTTTACCTTGAAAAATACAAAAGACGTACAACAATAGAATGGATTTCCGGCTTCGGGACGTGAAAAAAAAGCTTGAATGGTCGAAGCTAATGAAACGGCCAACTCGAACAACTAATCCGCGGACTGAGCGATGTGGTATATATATACCTACTTAGCGTGCAAATTGGGCGGTCGTTATATATTTTTTGCTAACAATGTTGTCAGCGTTATTCAAAGTTAATCACACACATGGTATATACGTGCAGATTTACATAGAGAACGGTGTGCACTTGGGTCGTGTGCATAAATCTATGTGGTTTTTTTTTTTTTTTTTTTTTTGAGCTCATTTTCGCCCTCACTTTTGCCAACTGACCCAAAGCCCGTACAAACCTTTTCGGTTTCAACGTGAGGTATGCGCGCGTGTGTTTTAATTTTACTTCCGACCCCGTTTACTTCGCGCAAACATCGCGAGGAAGCGAAATATTAACAACAACACACGCGCTTACTCGAAACGGCTAAGGGAGCTTTTGTAAATAAAGCCATTTTTTTTTTTTTTTTTTCAACAAGCGCATCGCTCACTTTTTTGTCTTTGCAAACATCCTTCGATGTCTCGAAATGAGGTATCGGTCGGTTATACGCGATCCGTACATTATACAGAGTACCGACTCCGATTAGCGTACGAGTATCAGCTCACGCGGAATTCGATGTGTACGTATCCCGAATTGGTCGCTGAGTGAAGTGAGGTATACATGTATACATGTAGGTGTGCCATACCGTGGCTAATATACATACGTCATGTGCGTATAATATGATATTCACAGATGGACGAAAGAGTGAAATCGCTCGATTGTACGGATTATTGCGTCAGGCGGTATAGGTATGGGTATAATATGTGTATACACGTGTTACGTGAATTATATCACACGCTGTTACTCCAAACTGATTGGAATATAATATATATGTATACAACGCATGTGCTCTCCAACTTCCCTTTCATTAGGTGTATACACACGTTGGATACATTTATAATTACATCCACCCAATGGCCTACTTAGCTCTTGTCCGTTACCCTCCCGCTTGTATCGGCACTAGAGCGTATGCATATATAAGAGGCGAAAATTCCATGGATTTTCCAGAACTTACTTGCTTACATGTAGACCGATTTTTCTCTCTCGCGTTGAAGGCTTACACGTGGCACACTCTGTGACCGATGCATATGGCCAATTTGTAGTTTGCCAGCAGCGTGTATGGCCAAAATTCTTGTTTTTTCTGTTTCAAAGTTAAATCACTGCAGAAACATCGTTGTACGTAACGCTGCTGATGCGAGTGGCAAATTTTTTTGGGCAGGCACTTTGAGTCGAGAGAAAGAAAAAATTCTTTGACTCTTATGTATTTTTTACTACAGCTGCATCACCTTAAATATCGAGATTTTTTGGTGAAAATTAGAATTACATTGTATTGTACAAGGCTTCGTAACCTGTTACGTCCCATGCGTATAGTAAACTGTGGAAAAAAAACTAACGATTACAAACAACGAGAACAGAAAAAAAAAAAAAAAAATCTCACGTAAACTTTGATGAAAAAGTAAGTTGTAGGTGTACAATTGCAAATTGATAGATATACGCCTGGAGAAGTTTCTCCGGTGGAAACCCTATAACGCAGCCGACCGACGGGTGAAATCGGATAAAACCCTGCTAATCCGGTTTCACGCAGACCCGCATATTATTTTATCCCCGGACTAATGCGGTAAATATTTTGCCCCCCCCCCCCCCCAAGTGCTGATGGCTTTTCAAACTAAATTCAAAATTCAACCCAATCTGCATAATTTACGTTTTAGTACTGCTTGCAGTTGTTGTGGAAATTTGCCGATTTTTTCTTTTTCTCGCAGGCCCCTTTGACGTATCATTTTGTTTAGCAGTTATACAACTACCGCGAAACTCTGGTTTTTTTCCATTTTAATAGGATTTCTTTTCCCGGCAGTATACGCGTATCCGATGCAAAAAAAAAAAAAAAAAAAAAAAAAGTGAAGACAGCCCCTACGCCGATTCACCGAAGCGGCTGATTCGATTGTTGTTTCGTCGGCTTTTTTCCATGGCACGGTAACGAGAAAAAAACATTTTTTTTTTTTTTTTTTTTCATCACCAGTCAATAGCGTTTTTGCACGTTCTTATCGGCCGCCGCATGGAAACTTCAAAATGCGCGCGTCGTAAACAACAAAGCGAGTTTTTTTCCTTCCGGGAACCCATACCGCGGAATTCGTGTGTTCCCGTGAATCCCACTTACTATGCGTTGGCCGAGTAATGTTGGCCCTCGGCGTTAAATAAATTTATTTCGATGCGCACGATGTTTTTTTTTTTTTTTTCTAAGTTCAGTGACGTGTGTAGCTGCGGCTTCATTGATTTTCATGAGTTTTGAAAAATTCATGCATGCACCATTCGCCCTGGTAATCACTTCTAAAGAGTACGGAATGCGAGTAAAAAATAAATCGATCTGCTCGCAATGCACATTTTTAGCTAATAATCAATTTGCTGCGCCATTATTACTGGCTGAGAAGAAAAAAAGGATCGTTAAAGTCGTAGTTGAAAAAAAAAAAACGTGAATTTTTTCTTTACAATCGACGACAACAATGGCAATCTTCTATAACTCATGAGATGCATCAAAGCCACGTCTTAATTGTGATACGAGAAATCGATTTTGACAAAAAGTGAAGTCGTCGTAATGACTTTTGCGAATGTCCCCCGTTTCATTTTGTATACGGATGTTGTTGTTGTTTTTTTTTTTTTTTTTTTTCCGATGCCTATATAATAACCAGTTGGCATGATTAACGTCCTCTTCCTCTCCGTAATCCTCTAAAAAACACGCATTGACATTTCTGTAACCTTGACTTTCTCGAGATAAATGTGTTTGGTGCTAGTTACACAATAATTTGAATTATAACGAGTAATAAGTGAATTTGAAAATATATTTCGTCACCATCATCATTATATTACAGTTTTATACGTGTAGAAAAAAAAAATCAAATTCTTCGAGCTAAAATTCTTATGTATGTTTTATTTTTTAATTAATACAATATATCATCGCCATTAAAGTCTATATATGTATAATGTTTCCAAGAAGGTCATACATATATGTAATTGAGATCACATTCGATATGAAATTTTAACTCATCACATTTCTGCCTCACTGAGATACATAAATACCATAATTACTTATGTAATTACAATTTAATGCGATTCACAGACTTGGGTATTAACCTATATATGTTTTTAAACGGTCGTAAACTAAATTTACACTCGTCGACGTATATTTTAAAATTAATTTCTTGATAATAGAAGTATAACATAGCGATTTACCGGAAAATAACCTTTTTCCACTACAAAAAGAATTTCAACCGCGATGAAAAAAAAAAAAAGAAAAAAAGTTGATTCCCATACTATATTACAACACTCCAGATACGTCACTTCGAAGTCGATTAAAAATTAATTTTTTTTTTTTTTTGCTCTAATCGAGTCATTTTTTCATCGACTAGTCACGTAATAGTACAATTATTCGAATCGAATAGTCTGTCGGAACAAACAGAGAAAAAATATTCCAATACTTCTTACAAGGATTGATTGTGAGAAAGTATACATATGAAAAATGGCCTATAGACCGAAAACGTCACAGACGCAATTAAATCTAACTTTATCGCTGATCGACAACCGCCGGGGCCGATGTTGTGCGTATGGATAAGGGCTTCGTTTAAAATTCAAAGAAAACGATTTAACAATAAATAAAAAATGTTTTTTAACTCTAGTCTTCTTCCAGGTTCCTTTCGTACTATTAAAATACAGTTTAATTTATAATTTCATTGCATTATTAAAATTTCTTTTCTCTTTAAAAATCCAGTGCGATATTTTTTTACTGGAAGTACTTTAATTACGCACTATACGTATTAATAAACATATAAGTTTTTTTTGGCACAACCATTGGAATAAAAAAAAACACACACACACAATGCAAAGTATTAGTGGTTTGATTCTATATTTTTATTCTACTGGTAAAATCAATGAAATCAGATGTAAGTAAACAATCCCTTGAACCGCATTACCCAACCATACCAACTAAGAAAACCACAGAAAAAAAAAAAAACTAACAGATCACACAAGAAAAGCAAACGAAACATATCACGTAGGAAGATGAAAAAAAAAAAAAAAAAAAAAAAAAAAAAAAAAAAAAAAAAAAAAAANAAAAAAAAAAAAAAAAAAAAAAAAAAAAAAAAAAAAAAAAAAAATCAAGATGAACCGGAATGTACAATAAAATACTACTTAGAACCCGCGTAAGTAAACGGCGGCAGCAGCCTCGCCGGGAGAGCAGCTCTTATGCAAGTTATGGCGCGACTCTCGAGAGAGAGAGAGTCGTTGAGTGAAAGAGGGAACGAGACGGGCATTTGAGCGAAAGCGATCCTACCAGATTCTTTTTTTTTTTTTTTTTTTTTTTTCCAACCAACGACTGAGATCTAGTAAGACTAACGAAGCCATGGGTGTGTGTACAAAATGTTTGAGTAGCAGGTGTCACCCGATACGGTAGTGGATACGGGGCGGACAAAGAGAGAGAAACTTTTGTGTTTTGAAATATACACTTGGGTCTCAATAAAGTGTTGGCGTATTACACACTCGACACCGTCTCGACGATCACTATACGGTCAGAGAGTGACCACAAGAGTGTACAGCCTAGGGGTCTAAGTTTACTGTACTATATCATACGGCCGGGCGGTCCAATTGCTTATTCATACGCACTTGGGGGAGCTCAAAGACGAGGTCATGACTTTTTCGGCGAAACTGAAGGAGCTCATTAGCCTCGTCCAATCATCATCCAACAATTAGAGCACTCGAATTCAAAATCAGTTTTTTTCTTTTCTCAAACCTCGTCCGATCTACCAATGATCGAAGGAAAATTACGTCCTTGTTCGTCTTCAATAAATACATTGCACCAGAATGTTCGGATTTTGACAATTTGCGCAAAATAAGCAATGATAGCAGCAACGTTTCGCGGAAGTAGAGATGATTACGTCTTCCTCGTATCTGTGTCATAATTATATACATACCAGTAAGTATGTATAAATAATATGGCGAGGAGGTGAAAATTAGCGCAAAACGGCATTGGAAATTCATCTCGTTTTTCTGGTACGCGGCCCCGCGCTCGTTAGCGCCAAAGCAAAGATCAACACCTAGTTACCCGAGCTTCTGCCGAGAAACTACAACTCCTCGCGAAATCAAACAAAATCAGTCCATCGTCGGCAGAACACACACGCATCTGTAATAATTATCGATTCGCCCAACTCCATGAAGGCACACCGGCTAGAAGTTATACTATACCCACGGTTTGTCTCGTTATCAGCGATCGTTGGCTCGTGCTCGCTTCTGCCTATCCGTGCACTTCTTGGAATATAATTTGCATGAGTACATAATCTACGGTGTGTGCATCATCTCCCAAAAGAGAGGTATATGATATTTGCTTGCCCCTTCGCGTGGACACGAAATCCAAATTATGTTGTATATAGGTACACCTCGTCATACATGTTTTCTCTTCCTTGGTTCGTTTTCCTATATTGCGACGTGCATACGCGCGGGGGTAAACACCACGCGAATATTTGCACGTCGACGTGCATGTGCATGATCCAAGCGCGAATTTGATGCACCGACGATGACGAGGGCGAATAGAGTGACGGCGTTTTCGCAAAAGTTTCGCCGTTTGGGCTGTTGAGTCGTGCGCCAACAAGCTGGAGATCGGGTTTTTTCTCTTTGAGGTGTAATTTTTTTATTCGCCTCGCGTTTCCATTCATGCATATACTCGTATTTTCAAAGCTTTAAGAGCTATATGTCTTTGCCGTCTGATTTGCCACCGAGACTATTATCTGGCACCTTTTTTTTTTTTTCCACACGACACATTGTGCGATGATATTTCCTATTGTTCCCGCACTAGATATACTTAGTTTCCAAAATGAAAATGGCATTGTGCAAAAATGACATTGAATCGTGTGTATATGTGTATCCCATACCACTCGAAATTCAGCTTGCCACCTGTTTTCGCGCGACGAACTCACCTCCCCCGTCTCGTTGCACAACGAGAACCTCCTTCATGTGAAAGTCTGATGAGCGCGTGCGAAGTGTTACCGAATCTTGACAATGGTATAATATATATGTATATATCGCCAATTCGCGTATAAACAACATATTAATGCGACATTGCATTTGACTTCTCTCCCCGATAGTGCAGTGGTTTTTTTTTTTTTTTTTTTCATGCCCTCTCATGTCCCGCTGAAATTACATTCTTCATTATTATTTTTTCTGATTTGGTCTATCTCGTTTCGGTTATACTTTTGATAATCTTGTGGTTACATTTTTAAAGGAATTTCGAGTTGGATGATACTTCCGAAAATTGAAAATGACACTCACGTCTCGCTAGTTTTAGGGTGAAACGTTTTAAAATTCCACGAAAATGCATCAAATTATTTTTTTTTTCTATTACAAGAATCATCCAAGATGAGTCTAGACGATGAAATACGTCTATATTTTTTCACTAATTTGATCTACAATTCAATGTCAAGTCGAAGAGGCAATTCATATGACTTTGGTCGCGGTAAACTGTGTACAATGGGAGTGCGTGTCGAGAGGAAAATTTCGCTCGATAAATGCATTTTCAAACGCGAAAAACGCCAGTAGGTGTACTTATAGCCAGCGAATAATCGAAACGGACAACATTCGAGATTTGCATAAGCAGAGGCGAAGGAAAATTCCCCTTCAATTTGAGAATTCTCATTTACTCGTGTACCATCGGCTTTGTTTTGTTTTTTGCTTCAATGTAATTTCCTACAAAGACGTTATTGTAAGCCACGGAGCTAACATTTTATGCAAAGTAAAACGAAAACTTGCACATTTGCGTATACATACACGCTCGAGGGTCACTTTGTTCTCGTGGCTTTCATTCTTTTTTTTTTTTTTTTTTTTTTTTTTTCTTGTTTTTTCTGGGGTTTTTTTTTTTTTTTTTTTTTTTTTTTTTTTCTATAACATAATGAATATTTATACAAAAGATGCACTGGTGTCAGTATTGCGTCTTCTTATATATGTATACTTGGAAATAAAAAGCCCCAACGTATAAATATTGATCGGCCCCACGCATTACGTGAACTAAAAATTACCTTACAAGCGCCTTGAAAACAAAAGCTGGTACTTTCCTCCGTGTACTTGGCCTTGCAATTTTTTTTTTTTTTTTTTTTTTGTCGCGACATCGTAAAACCTGCTGTACCGAAAAACAATTGGACAGCATACAATTGGGGTCCATCAGCCGCTCCGCGAGATTATTTTAGATCCAGCACTGGTAAAGCGGTCGCCCACTGTCTGAGCTCATCTCGCGATTTTTCGAGGGACGAGCCATCAAAATACCTTTTGTAGCTCTCACTGCTTACCACTTTTATGAACGATTTCGTCTTGCGAAATAATTTACAAGTGCTATGCGAATTTGGTCCAAGGAAAAAAAAACATCATGAAGATTTGGCCAATACTTTTTGAAGAAAATCGTATGGCGATCGGTATATCGTCGGGGTTGACTGTGGTTTAGCCCGTGCTGGCATCTTATTGAATTTTGACGAGTTTGCCCGACTGGCATTTCCATTCATTGAGCAAAGCACCGTGTGATTTTGTTCCTACAAGAGGGTATACTTGTATCCTCACCTGCATCACTCGTGAATGGTAATTGCTCGTGTTTGCGCTCACCGCGAGTCTCAAGGACGCTACTTTTTAAAAAATAATTATTATTATTATTGTTATCATTTTAAGCTGTTTTTTTTTGTTTTTTGTTTTCAAAACACTTACAACGACAACAACGCAAATCGGCGTTCTCCTGATGCAACGAGACCATAATACTTCTCGCGCGAAACGTCACTCGGTCGCAAACGGCGCGTCCTCGGCACTCGCGCTTTCACCCCGGGGGCCACTTTCACCTGACGCGGAGAGTCAACTTTGCCGACACGGCCGGGGACTCGACGCATCCTCCTCCTGCGCGTGTCTGTGTGTGCCTGGTGTTCGATGACGAGATTTTTCGGAGCCGGTTGCCGTAATCGCATTCTTCTCTCTTTCGCTGGCTCTCGTAATCGAAGGTCACGGGAGCGGGATCGGTTGCATGGGGCTTCCCGTAATACACAGCTCACCCATATAACGGACGAGGTTCGAATTTTGGGATTTTTTTTTTTTTTTCTCTTTTCATTTCAAGTGTACGAAACTGATGGATAATTCGTTATTGAAAAATGGCGAGTTATAGGAGGATTCGAGGATGTGCTTACAAAATCTTGCAATGTTCAGAGTAGTTTTACAGATAGCTATCATGATTCTTTGTTGATTGGGATCAAAGTTGAAACCAAAATCCTGCCTAAACAATAATTTTTATTGAACTTGAGACTTTAACTCTTTTGTTATCGTTACGCGAAACGAATCGCGGAAACTTTCCGTAATTGTGAACAGCATCATTATTTTTTAATCGGCAAGTCATCAAAATCGGTAAACTGTGATTCAAGTTGCTTTTACGTAAACTGCCGTGAAAAAAAAAAGAAAAAAAAAAAAATTAGTTCTTTGAAAGATATAAGACATTTTTAAAACTTTTGCCTTGAATGGTAGGAGGCTCCATCTGTGCCAATACTGGAACGTTAAAGTTTTACTCCAACGTTACGTGTTTTTTCTAAACGATTGGCTGCGAATAAAATAGATCCAATGCATGTTTTGCGTCTTGCAGATGAAAATGTGGATTTCTCGTTTGACGGCATTTTTTTGAAACTTGCATATACCTATCAAAGTGATAATTTCTTACGCGTTGAAGTATTTTTAAATACATACAGATTTGCAACAAAGCCAAATAAAATTAACGATTATAAAACCCGAGGTATTAGTAGGTATATACAGTTGTTCACCTGGAAATCAGAATTATGAAGGTACAGGATAGTATAGTCCAAGGTTTGCATCGATATTGCGGTAAAAGTTAAAAAATTGTCGTTATCCTTGTTTCTTCTTCCTTTCTATACGTCGCAATTTGTGTCACGCGTACACATGAAAATAAAAATAAAATAAAAAAAATGAAAAAAGAGGTTGACACACTACTCAAACAAAGACCAACAAGTATGAGGATTCAATCATAGCAGGTAACGTAAAAGCATTTAATCGTACATAAACATTGTCATGATGTCGCCTCTACAACGACGATGACTCTTTTTGCCGTCGCATACGATGGTCGTTAAATTGTTTGCGACCTTCGGTGTACGGTTTTAAGCATATAGTCGTGCATTTAAGATTAAAAACAACAAAAGGAATCGGCACTTATTTCCTCCCGATTTGTTTTTTTTTTTTAGTCCACCACCTACTTATCCTGTATCCTTATGGTCTTTGAGGTTTACATCCAAATGGCCCATTTACCACGACGCGTTGGAGTTTTAGAAATGAATGGAAAATAATAATAAAAAAAAGTATGTATAAAATAGTTATCATTTATTTTTTTACAACACATCCCACTAATTGATTATACAAACTTACGATTTCTTATTTTTTTTACTTTCGAACAAAAGACACTTTCAAGTCGTATCCTGATCGAGGTGACTTTGCGAAAGATCATTCAACGATTCGCTTGTATACATTACAAATTTTTCAACGAGTCAAATCAGATCAGCAGAAATTACACAACTAAGAATTAATGAGAATAAATATATAAATGCCGTGTCGCTTAAACGATAACGTTTGAAAGTATAGTTTCATAGGAGATTCGTCTGACATGCAATTGAGCATGACGGTGAAAAAAAAAAAAAAAAATTACAAGAATCTCTTATAAATAACAATCTGGCTTTTCTACCCAACTCTAAGGCGTCTCTCAACAGTTTTATGGCTCTTACAATTAATTTTTGGCACTCAATCGTTGTTAAATAACATTCCTGCGTTTGCGTATTTTTTTTTTTTTTTTTTTTTTCCGACAAATATTGAGCTTGTAATTTACAAAGTAAGGGCTAAACGATCGACAATCGTCGATTGGGCAAAAATTTTCACACCCATTTCGAAGTTCTCTATTACTTTGCGCAAAAGAAAGAAGAAACTGTATGCGAAAATTGATGTTTGCGATGACTAGTAGAAGGTTTACCCTTTTACATTTTATTGTTCAAACTGTCGTGAAAGAAAGCTGTAGTTTGACGAGTTCATCAGTCCTGAAAGCTCACGTAATAAATAAAAAAATCAGAAAAAAAGATAATTGTCAAGTCTCAACTATCCATCTTTGTTTCTTACACATTTCGATTTACATTGATCCAATGTTTTGTTTGAACATCATTATTGTGACCTTCTAAACAGCCTTAAGTAACACTCATGTATCTTCGTTCTCTATATATTATTTACCGTCTTTCGCACAGTCACATTACAAACACACACATATCGCATAGGCGTGCACACAAACTCTTCAAGACTCTCGCACCCAAATATGATTATTCGATGATACACATCAACTAAATGAAAAAAAAAAAAATCTATAATAACGATCATAATAATAATAATCAATGAATTAAAAAAAAAAAAAAAAAGAAAAGTCTTTCACACGCTACTCGTCGCAAATTTTCGCGCAAGTTTTTCACTTGTCTCGCACTGGCTCTGCAAATGTACACACGATTAATTCGCGCCACGAACCGGAGCGACATTCGCAGCGCGACAGCAACAGTCGTCTAGGTGAGTCCGAATTAAAACCAAGAGTCCAGGATTATTTTATTCTCTCCCTTTTTTCCATCATCATGATCGAGCGATCGCTGCACAACAGCGATAAAAAAAAAAATCGTCCCGAAAACGGACGTCCTTTCACTGAGCGATGATCCATTATTTTGAGGGTGAGAAGTGATTTTCAAGAATTGACGTACTTGGAGTAGAAAAAAAAAAAATAAAATAAGGGAAAAATGTAGAATAAACCAAGACACGCGCGTTCACTCCTCGTAGCCGCTTCGGTTGTCGATGAACACCCGATTCCTGAGCCCACTGTCGGATATGTAGGCGGTGGCCATTTTGTACTGGCTCGGGTAGATGGAGCCGTTTTTGCTCCTCTTCTGGCGGTCCTCGTCCTTGGCCTTGGCCTCGAGCCTGAGGCTCTTCTCCTTCTTCTTGTTGTAGGCCTGGTTGTAAAAGTCGCGGAACAGGAAGTAGAAGAGCACCGCGTGCATGCCGATCCACCAGACGAAGGCCTTCGGGTAATTGCAATCGATGAAGAGGAGCTGGAACGCGTGGATCATCACGGCGACGAACTGGGTCATCTGGAGGGCCGTCAGGTACTTTTTCCACCAGAGGTACGGCTGGACTTTCGGTCCCAGGGCGGCGAGCAGGTAGTACGTGTACATGACTATGTGGACGAAGGTGTTGAGCAGCCCGAAGAAGGTCGAGTGGCCGCCTGGTGTTTTGGAACAATCGTGAGTTTTAACACATTGTGGGGTCATTGGTGGTACTTTTTTTTTTTTTTTTCCCTCCCTTGGTTTGCGATGAGCTTTGTCGAAGAGGCTCACCAACGTTAAATATCAACGATATCTCTTAATCATCTTTCGTAGAAAAAAAATGGTTCTATGAAAATAAGGAGTGTATTGTCTTTAACTCACAACTGGAAAGAATGTTTTACTTTCTGGGTTATTTAAAGTTAAATGGCAAAAAAAAAAAAAAAAAGGTTTTTGGTAAATCAAGTGGAATTTCCTTGAAAATGTCTTGACTTGATCCATAAAATATCGTTTTTTTAATCAAAATTAGTACAAACCCTTACAAAATGATGTACATTTTTCTGTCAAGTCTTCGGAGACCCTATGGGTGAATAATTTTGGTTCTTTTTTTTTTTTAAGTTTAAATTTCATTTACGTTGACCCGTATGAGAATTTTGATTCCATAATGGTCTTAAAGTCAAGTAGCCATTATTAAGTAGTACTTCATAGCTCGTAGAAAAAGTATCTCTACTTAAAGCGTACGTACACAAAAATTGGCAAACCATGTCCGAAGCCCCTTCGAGAGAGCAAAACAGCCGACCAATAAAGGCTTTACGGACGAAAAAACGGCAAAAAAAAGGGTAAATCAAAGCAAAGGTCTCGACTTACCGGGAGTGAATTTAACGCCGAACCAAACGGACAGCGGCATTATTCCGTGATGAATCACGTGCAGCGTGGATATATGGTCGTTCTTCTTGCGCAGCACGAAGAAGATGGTGTCGGCAAACTCGACGAACTTGGAGAAGTAGTACCACCAGCACCCACGGGCCATTCGCATGGCCTTGGGGCTGCGCGAGTAGTCGACCGGCTGGCAGCTCAGCGAGTAATCGTTGTACCAGCCGGACATCAGGCACTGAGTGGAAATGAAGAGAAGCATAGAAAAGAGATTATGGTTTTCTTGCAAAAATTGTCAAATGAGGTGGGGAGAAAAAGAAAAAAACTCACCTCGTAAAAGAGCCACGACGAGAAAACGACTTCGAAGGCGTTGTACCAGATCATGACCTTCCTGAGATCGAACGGCTTTCTGTTCTCCATGAGTTTTGGCCCAAGGACTTTGGAGAAGTAAGCATAGAAGAGACATATCGCCATAGTCGGCAGTGGACTGCTCATCAGAAACCAGTCGTTCACCCTGGGATCGCTTTTGTTGTCCATCACGTCCCGATACCCGTCGTACACCATACGCACGTATTGCGCCATCTGCCATTATTTCATTATTTTTAATTTATTTATTTGTTTATTTATTTAATTTTTTTTTTTTTTTTTTTTTAATTGATAATCATATGAAAATATATTGCGACAAACGTCCCAGTTCGTATCGATTGTATTCGTAAATCCGGAAAATCGAAGCTTTGGATGTACACATATGTACATGTATGTTAAAATTCGCGGCAACGTGATGCAGCTGTGTGTTTTACTTGTTGCGTTAATTACAATATGGCCATACACATGGGATTGCGATCGGAGCGTGAGAATACGCGCTTATTTGTAAGCTAATTAGTATATAATTATTATCCCTTCATTCGACGCGTGTGTAATATATTCACTGCGTGGTATATTAAGTACAAGGTAGGTGTAATGAATATACGCTTTCAAAAGTTTTCATTTTATCTCGTAAGTGAATGACGAATTAATAATTATCTTATGCACATAGTTTCATCGGCACTCGCTTTTCGACCCATTTATCAAAATAATGTCCCTGTGTTGTATTACCGATCAGAAGCGACAAAAAAAAAAGGGATCACTTGTATGAGAAATCACACAAAAACGTCCCTATGGAGATTAAAAAAAAAAAAAAGACCTCTTTATAATAATATACTTCTCACTAACTGTATCCTGAATTCAACAAATTTTAACTCGGAAACTTGGAGTTGTACACAATTATTTTAATATTTTGTGCAGAAAAATAACCTATTTTATAATATTTACCCTGAAAGTCGGTAATTGTACAAAATTTGAAATTAAAAATTGTGTGTTTGCTTGATTTGTTCTCGTATGCATCTAATATTTTCCTATCATGTTTAGGGGACCTCCGAACTAAGACTTCTTTTGCGACTCCACGCGCATCATCGCCGGAAAAAACGAAATCAAAGAATAAATATTACACATCGTACACAGTAACAATAATCAACAACGGCAAAAGGAGTTTTAGTTATATGTATATATATACGAGGTAAGGCGTGTGCGCGCATGTAATCGCGGTATATAATAAGCGCATAGCGCGGAGTGCGTTCACGCGGGTGCGCTCGAGAATCGGTTAATTACCTTCTCGGGAAATAAGAATATACCCACGTACACGCGATCTCATGTATAATATTTCCAGCGAGCACCTTTGACTATATACATTTATATGTGTAGCGCACGAGATTTTATTATCCACCGTTGCCTTGATATTTGCTTAATTATTCCTCGATCAAGTCGCGAGTTCTCGTTTACGCTAAACAGATATAGGTACGTATTTCGCGTTCTTACAGCTCATGAAAATGCCCCGATTGTGGTTATTTGCGGATAATCGTGGTAAGGAACGAAAAAAATGAATAAATAAAATAATTGTGTAAATTTCAAGTTGTAAAACCGTCCTCGACTTTGCAAACCTTCGGCCGCGGGCTCCTCCCGTTCTCCTCGATTTTTTGCCCCTTCCCCTACCCCGACGCTGATTGCAAATCGCAAAAGGTCTCTACATATACACTGCAGTGCCGTAAACCTTACGCAGCTGCCTTATCCTTTCACTATCGCGTATAAGTACGTTTTTTTTCCTCTGCTGCTGT
Organism: Copidosoma floridanum; assembly: GCF_000648655.2. The sequence goes on from NW_019379593.1 coordinate 589,861, forward strand.
GCTCTTTGCAACTGCGCTACTACCCCCTTTTTCCATCATATATATGTATATATATATATATATATATAAATATACACCTGTACGCACCACACGGCGAACGAACTGGTTTTGAATTGGGTCTGCGTCTCTCGTTATATCGCGTGTGTGTCGGCTTATATTGGGCTTTGTGCCAATGTAGCTTTTCTTCCTTTTTCCTTCGGGGTCGAAGGGAGCCTTTATGGCTGTTACCCCCCCGATCGTGGCGTATGAACGATTTTGTTTATTAACGCGTGTACTCGGTTAAACATAAGTTTCGAATTTACGGATGAGTTTTATCTATTTTCGGAGGATCGCTTTTTTGTAAATTAATTTTCGACTCCAATGAGATGCGAGTGATCAAGAAGCCAAAAGCAGTTTGTATACATGATTGGAGGATATCAAAAGAGAAAAAAGAAAAAAATGGGAAACCGTCCAAGGTACGGGGCAGTGAGAACCATGCAAATGAGAAAAAATAACAATATTCATAATTCATGATAAGTAGTCACATTAGTGTGTACAACGGAGTGAGAGGGAGGGGATAAGCACGCGTTTGAAGATGAGAGGAGGCGCAGGATTGCGGAAGATAAGAAATTAACGCGCGCGGCGAGTTTGCGCGACCTTCGGGGATACGGGTATGTATATTACAATATAATGGAGAAGCAACGTCGTCGCGCGAGGGGGGAGGGGTGGAGAGAAAATGCGGGAAAACGTGCGCTGGACCAGGTTTTTTTTTTTTTTTTTTTTCGGCTGTGTCTATGTAAATACCGATTAGCGCCTGCTTAGGTACCGACGGCGATGATGAAAAAAAAAAAAAGTCGTTCCCAACTCGTGTAATGTCATCCAACCGTGTGGTGTATTTTTGAGGATGTGCTTTCGCCGTTGTGTTTCTTTTTTCTTTTTTTTCCAGTTGCTTGCTTATGCAACCGATTGTGTGGTATAATAATTTTTTCCATCTTTTTTTTTTTCGTCGAGAAGAGATTATTTTTTGTAATTGAAAAAAAAAAAAAAAAAAAAAAGGATAAGAGGAAAAAACATGTGACTGCAACGCGACAAAAACACCAACCAAGAATGAAGATGACATTGAGAGTGGTCGCTAATCGCGCGGGGATTGCAAAATTTTCGTAATTACAAAATTTTTACTGTGCGCTAAGTCGGGTCTGTCATTAGCTTTTTTTTCGTTCTCTATTTTATATATCGTCAAGCGCAATTGCACCGGACGCAGGAGAGAAAAATCCTGAGAACAATGAACTGTCCGAGCGTCGAACCGATTTTCCATTTTACTTTGCCAGGTGGGAGCGATCGATCCAACAAAAAAAAAAAAAAAAAACAAAAAAAAAAATGTAGTTGCAGGCACTGCAACCCAGTTAAAATTGCTCGAGCACGCGCTCCTTTATTTAAAGCTCTCGAGGCTACGACCCTACTGAAAAAAAAAAAAATCGGTATCGAAGACACGGGCGCGCAAACACCTTTGTATCGTTAAAAATAAGAGTATTAAAAAGGACAAAAGCCATGCAGTGGCACGTCACGGAGTTTCCAACTAGGCAATTCGTACAAGCAGCCGCGCACGCACCTTGAAACTCGCTGCCTACAAATCGACGATGGATGCGTTGGGTCGGCGAAAAGCATCATGATTTCGCGAGGCTCGTTCGTATCGTATTCGTATACGTGGGTGCCGTTATTATGCAAGTCATCCAAGGGGCCCCATGCAAGCGCGTATAATCGATATGACATATCGGTAAGAATTTTCGGAGGGACCGATTTCGATACGTCATTCAGGCCATGCGTTCGCTGACGCTAAATTACCCGCTAATCAAAGAAACTTTTGTTGTTCATGAACACAACCACGGCGCATTAAAAAAAAAAAAAAAAAAACCGGTTTATTTACCGATACGGTTGTTGAAATCTTTACTAAAAAGGTATACAAGTGAGGACAGAATCGGACACAATCAAACGGTAAAAACGCTGTCGCACAACGAAATCGAGAACGTAAAATCGGTATCGAGTCGTCGACTAAACGAATTGTACACGCAAACGACCTTGGCGGCTAGCCGTTCTCGTTTGCGCGTGGGCTCTCGGAAAATCCTTTAATTCATGCCAAAGGTGCTTTTATCAACATATAGGTGTATCTCGTGTGCGCATAAAAGCCGCGATCGGTGTATACCCACGCGATTGCAGCTGATACCGAGCGCCCACCGTTGTGCCCGCGATTATTGTGACATGGACGCTCACTGTACGGCCTACCGATCCCTCGTTATTTATGGATTTGATGGTACGTTACGGATGAGGTGGCACGAGGGTATTGATTAGTCGGTGTACCGGGACTTTGGACGATGAACTTTTCACGAATCAACGATTCCATGATGGAGTTTTCTTTTCTTCTGTGTCGCGGCGTTGACGGATAAAAAGTGCGTAATGGCGAGCGCAACGCAATCGAAATGGCTTTGTCCATCGAAAAAAGGACAAAGAAGACAGACTCGTTGTGTTGTTTAATCGTCATTCAGCGGGAGCTGCGGAGCGATATGTATATTTGCGCCGCGGATGGGTAGATAAATTTTCGGGGTGCAACTCGGGCTGCTTTGGCATTCAGCGGCGGACGCGATGACGATTAATTCTGGATTCCCGGGCAAGGAGGCTTGTTGTTCCTTTGAACTCTCTGCTTCGGTGAGGTTTTATTGCCGACCGCGGCCGTGCGGATGAATCGGCGCTTCTCGAGAGATGTAAAAAAAGTTTTACAACGCGTTTCGGGCGTGCACGCGCTTGAAAGTCTTCGAGGATAATTGTGTTTTAATCGTATGAAGAAGAAAAATTTTAACAGCCGTCTAGGAAGCGGTTGGAAAAATAGTACGGGTTGAATTACCATACCGATCCATTCGAGAAACAAAATTAACGGCACCGGGGATTCACCGATTTAATGGATTCGACGATCATTTCCCGTAACGCGATTGCAAGTACGCTAGTAGTTTCCCCTCCCCTCCGTGCCAACTGCTGTAATCGAAATTACAAAGATCGTCACCATCGGGGTATCTCCGATCGGATCGGCGCGTCGGCAATCCGGTTTTTCGCTCCTACATCGGAATCCTCGCGGAGGCCGCTCGATTCATTAGCCGTTTGTATTACTTAAAAAAGCAATATCTCTCTCAATAGGTGTCTCCATTTGCGTTGGGACAAAAAAGTGTCGCACGCGCTCTTTGTCATCGCTTTTCCTCGGAAACTTTTGTTTGTTGAATTATTTAATTTAAAAATGGAAAAAAATTAACTAAAAACAAGTTCACGTTTACGCATGCATAGACATCCTTGCTGATAATAGGAGTAAACGCGAAAACAAGGCAATCATTTTTATCGCTTTTTTTCGAGACCTCAATATCGTGTATACGCGCGCAAGAAAAAAAAAAGTGCAAAAAAGCATAATACACAGTTTCGAAAGAAAATACCGCCCGATGAAATAAAATCGCTCAAACAAGTACGAAACCCATAGTAAATAAAGAAAAAAAAGTACCACACTGGCGAAGGCCGGGAACCGACAGTATCCACTTACTTTTGCGAAAAATGCGTCCACAGTGTGCAGCCGCTGCAAGCTCCTCGAAATCTACACTCGGGTCGTCTCACTCCTCACTAGTCGTACCACCCGTAAAAATCCCGCAAACCCTTTGCTCCTCTTTTTCTTCCACTCCTCTGTCACGAAGATTAAAAAAAAAAAAAAATGAATAATTAAAAAAAACAATGGTCCAAGTGTCGACTCCCGCCAAGTGGATGAAGGGTGCTGGCGCACTGTCCCGCTTTCGGAGACTGAAACCGCCTCGTGCTCCGGCCAGTCTTATATATCGGCTTCGCTGGACTACTACCTACTCGGTTCCCCCTTTTTCTTTTTTTTTTTTTTTCGCCGCCTCGTGTCCACTTCGCACGCACCACTCCCGCGGCTCTCCTCCTCCTTCTTCTATGATAGCCGCCTGCATCGGTACCATGCACCTCCACGCGTATGACTTGCCGATACCGATCTTCGATCGAAAGTTCATCCGGCTACCGCGAGTCTTTTTCTGCAACTTCTGTGGGCTGTTTGCGTGCAATTGCACGGGCGCAGGACGATTCGTTGCCAGGATTGGTTTGTTTTCACGCAAATTTCGGGTGAGTAAATAAATAATACGTCATCGCAAAAGTGCGTATATAGTATTGGAGACATTTTTCTTTTTTTTTGTTTTTTTTTTTCCTTAAGACCTTTCCATCTCCCGCGAGTTGTGCGCCGTAGTGACTCGGCAGATAATCACCGTATTTACAGGTGATCCAGCCATGCATCATCGATCGGACGTGGATTGCCGTTGATCCTGTTTGATGTGGTTTCCCGGCTCTCCGCGGCCGTGATGTGGGAAAAAAATTGTTCCCAAACTATATCTGGTTGACATCGCCCGCATTGTTATCGGAGAAAAAAAAAAAAAAGAAGAAAAGTTATTCGGAAGTGAAAAGAAAAATGCGGCTTCGATGACGCGCGTGGCTTTTCGTCCTTTTACGCTCGAGGATTATATTGAAACCGATTCTTTTTTCATTGATTCGAGTGTATCGTTTGTATTACATGGGTGTGGAAAAAAAAAAAAATGAGCTTGTGATGGCCAACGCGATAAGTATGGTTGATCGGCGTGCATTTATTTGCATCAGGTTAGCCACCTTCGTTCAGGAAATGATATTAATTGTTGGAAAAAAAAAAATTGTGAGCTGCTGATCAATGGACACTTCCGCGTGTTTATAGCTGGTGTCTCTGCCTTGCGACATTTCATGAATACCGTGACGCGTAAAAAATTTTAGGTTTGGCGAAAGTTATTTTTAAATTTGCCAATAGTGTGTCCTCCACAATGGCACTTGGTCCTACCTTTACGATATTCTACTTTCAACACAATAATCACTGAAAAATGATACAATTTTTATTTTTATGTCTCATGTACAGGCTCAAAGCTTTTAAAAACTTTCTGTCATTTAAAAACTTTACATGTGCTGGGCTGCGGTTTAAAAATTATTGGCCGAGTGCAGATCTGCAAGAGGCAAAGTTCTCATGAATGAAACCGGAAGGTCAGGGAGCCTATGCGCGTATAGCATCGTATTACGAATTTTGGTTTTCCCACGTGTACTCTCGTTTTGGCGATCAAGTCTTTCGAGGGGACAAACTCTTACATCTGCAGTGCATAGAGGGGCGGACGCCACGTGCTCGAGCGAGGAAATTCGTGATGATGACAGGCTGCGACTGACGTCAAACGTGTACTTGTCTCTGTCTCTATTTTTTTGACTGTGAAAGATAGTGGATTAAGAAAAAAATTTTTTTTTTAATTTTTTTATTGCATATTTCATCGGTGATTGGCGCTTCCTGGTAGTGCGTGATTTATATAATTTTTATTCCCATACTTTTCTCGAATATCGTGCTGTTTTTTCTGACCATTGTTGTGCCTAGTTGGTGATTTTTTAGTTTTTTGATCAACAGTATTACGGAGAAAAATTTACGAGCTTTTATGCACTTGTAAAAAGTTCCATTTTTATTGCGACAAATTTTACGCGTTTACGGTGGTGTTAAACGTTTTTCTAGTGATGATGATCAGTTAGCATGTGTACGTTGATGTTGAAAAAAAAGGTTTGAAGTGCTTTATAATTGATTACCAACTAATTTCAAAAAATATAATTTTTTTTATTCTTTTATTGCATGTCACGTACGGTATTTAATTTTACTTTGTTTAATTTTGGACTTATCGTGTTTTAGTTGTAACGGTAAAAGCCAATGTGATTAGTTTGTAATATTTTTTAGTTCATGTGCGTAATTCATTTAACTTTTATCTTATCTCGTGAGGTAATTTACTAACACGTCATAGTAAAATACATCAGCCTATTGAAAAAAAAAAAAAAAATAAAAAAAATAAATAAAATAAAAATAAATAAATAAAAAGAGTCAAAATATATTGAACTTGATTCGCGTTAAAATAATCAATGAAAAAATCACTACTTAATGGGATATTACCGTGAACTTGAAACAAGTTGAAGATTAAGGATAACTTGTGAAAAGCCCCCTGGTGATAAATTTTTAAAACGTAAATCGTCAAAAACGAGTTTGAAGATCGGTATGAGGAAGCTTGTGTTTATTCCAAAAATTTAGAAAACCCCCGTGAAGGTTGCGTATATTTTATTTTTAGGCAACGTTGGTCACACGTACGTGCATCCTGTTGATTGCGTAATAATTTACATGCACCAACTTTTCAATTTGTATTTAAATACGTCGTTAATTTTTTTTCTAAACAATTTTTAGCATAAAAGCAAATCGTTTATTGAAACTTTGGCGTTTTTTTTTTTTTTTTTAATTTTCTTGTTTTCATTGAAATTTATTGTTATCAACGGAAAGTATTAAAAATGCCGGAAACGTAATTTTATCTTGATCAAAAAGTTGTTGAAAAAATAAAAATAGAAAAATCCATTGAAAATCGTTCTGCGAAATTCTGGCACCCCGATAAAAAAAGTTTACCAACTCTTGATCAATAATTTATCCATGTCGAAAAATAGCCTGGAAAAAACGTCGAACCAAAATTTTCCAGAACCACAAACGAAGTATCTAAAACTCGAATCCGGTCCTTGGGGCACCGCGAAATTCGTCACACTGTTTTTTGTCACCCACTTGGGTAAAAGTATTTGAGACAGTAATAAAAACCACCACGATCTCCCCGAAATATTCCAACCAGCTCTTTCTTGTCCCCCGAGTTTTTTTCCACCCCTACTCGCTCTTTCCATCAGTGATTCACACGTTTGCTCATTTTTTCTTCCACCTCGTACATGTATCTAAAAGTAGTCTAGGTTTAAATATATACCATTGGAGGACGTCTGCGTGCAGCCAACCCATGACTTGCTGGACCTTTTTTTCCCTTTTAGAAAAATGTATAAGCTCGTTTTTGTCGTTTTTCATGCAAAACAATTTACACACTTATACATATATGTACGTTCAAGCAACGTGTATGGATTCCATTCCTGATTTTAGACCAAGTTCTGACAAATGCCCATTTTAAATTCAATTCACGTGCCAATGATGAAACTATTTCTTACCACCCTCCATTTACGCATGATGTAAAACATCAGCGTGATTAAAGTTTCTCGGATATCCTGTTGAGAAAGAAAAAAAAAAAAAAAAAAAAAAAAACGAAATCGGACGCGCGATTAAATAACGATTACACCGTCCCATCTTGGTATAATATATATACCCACAGCCTTGAGGCAATCGAGGTTGTAACCCCGCAAGGCATGGTTCGCCTATACCTACAGAAACGACAGGCATCCCTGTTATTCAAAAACCAAACTAATCGTGAAGATTAAAAAAAAAAAAATTAACAAATAACAGCAAACCCCAAGCTCTTCTAGTAAAAATATCGATATAATAGACACACGGCACAAATCACGCAAATGCCCAATAACGCGCACACGTACCCGTGCCCTTGAAGCCGAAACGCATAACATAATATGTATACGATACACGCGCACAATGCCTCTCACTCCAAAACTTTCCTGTTTCTCGCGCGCACGCATGCATATATTAATTGAATAAAAAAAAAAAAGACATCGTGAAAAAGGGTATATAGATGAGGGGTGGGGGACAGAGATCGGCGGATTTGCTGCGATTAAAGCCATATACACGATGTGGTATATTTATACAATAAGCGATCACATGCTGCAGTCGGGTGGGTGCAATTTTTTTTTTTTTTTTTCTTTTGCGCAATTGTTATTGTTTATTATTGGCCGGAATCAGATGTATCCTGTTTGCGTCCCAAGCGCAAATAATACACACTTTGCGCGGCGCGACCTTGTGGGTCGTTAAACCCCAACCAAGAGGATATGTCATTTTTGTTTGTTTGTGCATATACATATGTAAGTATATTGCACGGACGTATAAAAGAGAAGGGGACTAGGAAATAAAAAAATTTAAAAAAAAAGGAGACGGTACCCGGTCGATCGACCAACCCCTTGCATCATTAACCACCGGCTCGACGCTCGCAACAATAACAACAACACCAACTTCTCTCGGGCCTTTTATTTATTTATTTTTTTTTTTTTTTTACTGCCATCAATAACAATATCATTTCGAAGGTACATCATTGATCATCGTATAGGAGTGGATGCAAGTTGTAATGGGCCCCGAAAATGCTTATTTGGCTGAAAATAATTCTGAGCTCCCCGCCGCTCTTGTACATGGGAGATAATTAAGATGCAGAAAAAGAAGAAGTGAATAAAAGGCGCATCAGTTTATTTCTGTCCCCAACGGCGTGATGCACTCACATATTCTTTTTTTTTTTTTTTTTTTTTCGATCGAGTTGCATCGATTAGCATATTATATACAGGTATACCTGCAAGGCTGAGAGACACGCGAGTGCAGAGAAGCAGCGAAAATCAGGTCGTTTACCCCTTGCCCCTTTGGCCGCGCGCAAAACTGTGTCCAAACAATCGTCGATGTCACCGTTTGGTATATACGTGTATATACATATATATTTATAAAAGTAGCCAAATCTCAATATGTTATCGCGATCTGGGAAATAAAGAAATAGGTGAGTTTATGGTCGTAGAATGGTAATTTCCTTTTTATTCGTCGCCCGCGGTGATATGTGTGTCACCGAGCGTACACGTATACTATATACGCCCGCACAACTACTATATATTTATCAAAAAAAAAATAATAATAATAATAAAATAGAGACTCGCTTTTCGGCCACATGCGTATACGCTGCGTTTAACGATCGCAGTTTTGCTCGGTATGGCCACTCATTTCTTTTTTTTTTTTTTTTTCTTTTCCTTTTTACGATGGACGCCGTATGATTGTCTTTCGATGTTAAGTACACCTATCCGGCTTTCTGTGACGATGCGTGGGGTATTCACGTACACAGCGCTGTTTTCACAGCCATTCGCATCGAACACACAATGGTATCGGTATTGAGGCTGTATAAGAGTGAGGTTTTTTTTTTTCAAGTCGATGGGTTGTAAAAAAAGAATTGATTTACAACGCGTGTAATACGTTGGAAAAAAAAGACAAAGTACAGCTTATAACAGTATATAATTGACGAGGGAGGGAGACCACCACGGACGCGTTTAATCGGAAGTTGACGCGACCGGATAAGTAATGCGTCGCACACGACTGCGTGTAAAAAACGTTGACAGTACGAGAGCGCGAGAAAAAAAAATTTTGTCGAAAAGGAGTAGGATTCTTTTATCCCGTTGACGTCGAAATGATTGGGCCTCATCCCGAGATCTCCTAATGACTTAAATGTATACCTGGACGTCGCAGCTCTGAGCGCAAAGTGAGGTGAAAGGGTTTCAATGCCAAACACTTGTACACGTTTAAAGTAGCGCCCTAGGGGGCCCACTAAGACATTTTTACGGCTTTTCTCGGATGCACAATGGGTCCGGTTTTAGTATAATTTTGTCGGTGCCGTGCAAGAATTTACATCATACTGTATATCATGATTCGTCCTTCCACATGTAATTATTGAATTACAAGTTTTGGGGGAATGAAATGGAAGTAAAACCTTTGTATGGAAGGATAAACATATTTTGAAGAAAAAATAATAAAAGTGACTAGTTACTTTTTTTATTTTAACGAAATGTCAAAGAGTTTATCCAACCAAAGCACCCAAGTGCTCCCAGTAAAGCTTAGAAAAAAGAGTCGATAAGAGCAGCCGTTGCATCATGGGCCGTTGCATAAGGCGCAAGCCATTGAATGTCCACCTACGTGTGTGTACGCTCATCTTTGGCCGTTTGTGCGCATAACGAAAATATGAATAGTACGGCAAGTCCATCGCTTTGGAATTGAAAGGAAAGAAAGGAAGAAAAAAAAAAAATGTATTTAAATATGTTGTTACCCGGCGCTGAGGAAAATCAATTACATATTTATAAGCTTCTCTCTCCTTCGTTGTCCGCGCGCTTGTTAATCCTCTCGTAGCCGCACATACGTCTCGCGTTTTGTCATATAAAAATATTTCGTAAGTAAAGAAGAAAAAAAAATAAATAAAATAATCGCGCGCACTCGTGCATGTCCAACAACGCACGAGTACGGATGCTTGAAAGATCTCTTGACGCTCGTCGGGTGAAAAGAAAAAAAAAAAAAAAAAAAAAAAGTTTGTGCAAAACAAATAACATAGACGATTTCTGGGAATTTCGATGCCGACACTCTGATTTGTGTAATTTAAAACTGGACTGCTCAAGAGTGTATTATGTTCCTTCGACTCGGGGGGGAAAAAAAAATCCCAACGCTCGACTATTAGCGCGATTCACAAAAACGCGTGTTGAAACGATTCGCCGCGACCACCGGCAGGAGGTTGTTGCACGTTAAGTTGGTAGATGAAAAAAAAAAAAAAAAAAAAAGCCGCAGAGGTGGCGAACCGCCGTGGTTTTTCTCATCAGCCGCACAGAGCCGGCGAGAAATCAATAAACGCGATGCCCCAACACCCATTCTTCGAGTGCAATTATGTTATGAAAAGTAGAAAAAAAAAAAAAATTAGTTTCCACCTCGCATGAATAGCATAATTGTAATAAGCCCAACGAAATCGCTCCAAAGATAAATGTTAAAACACTTTCCTGGTCCGATGTGACGACTGCGAGGAAAAAAACGCTCGATAGATTCGTGTCGATGAGAGATGGTACTTATGTGGTTCGCTTATACCTACCGATAACTAATAGTCGAAAGTTCAGCGAATTTTTAATGCCTCTCCGAGTGCGCCTCTCGCTATTGTCCGCCGTCCAGACAACCGACATAATATTGCAAATTTGCGATCTGATTCCCACGCTTATGCATCTAGACCGACGAAAATATGGCAAGGGTATTATAACGCGATGACTCGATTGATTTTTTTTTTTTTTTTTTTTAAACCCCTAGTGGTGTCGAACACAAATTTGCGTATGTATGCGGACTCGCGCGTCGAATAGATCAGAATTTTTCCGCGATATTTATGCTGGATAAATATTTAACGCTCGTAGGTACCTCCTTGTACACACACGCGCGTTGCACCGATTACATGTATAGCACACCATTAATATACCAGTAGCTGGTTGCATAATGTTTATGTAACGCGTGTCGCATCGTTTGTGGGTTACAAGGGGAGGAAGAGAAGAAAAAAAAAAAAAAAAAAGGAAAATTTCCCAAACAAAAGGTTCGAGAATACTCCTTTGCGCGCCAGAAGTGACGGTGGATGGGGAATATTCCGCGATGAGCGGGTGATGAATCGTCGCCGCATCGGTTAATTGAAGAGAGAACATTTACATTGACGCAAGAAAAAAAAAAAAAAAATTACACGCTTCGATCGCTTCCTAATCGTTTTGTGATCTAGTATGATAAACTTGGTTTTTTTTTTTTTTTTATATTGCTTTTATCGTGCGTTGTTGTAGGCTTCCGCGCAAAAACAAGAAAATTGCAACAAAACACGCGCGCACCTACAATCCATGTATTGCACGTACGTGTGTGCTCTGGTGACAAGTCGCATCAAGCGGTTTTACTTTTCCTAAAATTCACATTTGCGCGGACGCTTAAATTTTAATGGGCGAAATTACATTGTCTTGGGGCATCGCGGAAAGGACCCGCGCGAGCTCCCCAAGGCCGATCATCCCGTGCAGCTGTGCTCTCTTCATGAATTTGCAAATTATCTCGGAATAGAAAAAAAAAAAAAAAAGAAAAACATTGCTTTCGTGATCGGAATTTGCTTATTCTAGATTTTTATTTTTTTTTTTTTTTTTTATCTTCCTCCCACGTCGCGAGCTCGATGATTGCCGGTGCGAGCTGGTCATCTTTGTGAGACAATTATTGCATATGCGTCGCGTAAACTGGCTTGTAAAGTTTTTTCCCCACTTTTCGATTGGACGACGAGTTATTGTAGGTGGAATTTTTTAATTTATTTTTTCTTCGTCCAACAAAAAGATCAAACATCAACTATGTTACGGACAGGCTCGATCGATTTTAAAAACCTACTTCCAATCACGATCGAATCGCTCGTTGTGACTTGCGTTTTTTTTTACATCATGGCAATTTTATAAATCCATAATTTAACGAAACGTTTAATGAAAATCAACGTACGCGCGTTACTTTTCATTGAATGCAAAAGTATCGAATTTTCTGGTAGAATACCAGAATCTAGTTTTCAATTGGTTTGTTAAAAAATAAGGAAAAAAAAAAGATGAATGTACATTAATTAATTTTTCTTCGCAATTTTTGTTGTTCTGAGTTGACATCTTCCTCGTACCGATACAAATCTGTTAAAATTTAGCTTTAAGTAGGTACACTCCCTTAGGGTGCTTAAGCAGGTTTCACCTTCCACGTTGACGGACTTGAACTCAGTACTGGCCTTCCTTTTAACGTATCGGCTTTATATGCACGATCCCTGTGCAAGTAAAAATTCATCAAACGAGTTTTACTTTTTCGGTTGGTGTGCTTATGTCTTCAATATTTGATGTAACGATAATCAATAATTACCATGCAACGGCGAGTTGATCGATCAAATAATTCGTTGGATAATATGCAATCGTGACCGTTAATGAAATTAACTGGTTTTATTGCAACGAAACATGGATATGGATATTTCATTGGGCTAACTCAAACATATAAAAACTCGAGGCATCATCATAATAGACAGAGACACCGTATTGTGTTTACATGACAAAATTATTGAATGAATGCTCCGAAGATTTGAGGCACCAGCGCTTCGTGTAAGAGTGTGTAACTTAATATTTAATTATCGACGCAAATATTTGAATGATTACAAAGTCTGTAAAACAATTATTGATCCTAAAATTAGCGTCATCCGAGTATTTTACATCATTATACGCGTGTGTGAAGGAAATTAACAATGAATTAAATTATCGACTTCGATCAAAATGAAGATTCCGCAGCAAAGCGTTGGGCCGAAAAAACTCAAAACTAAGGATGAAACACAAAAACTTGTGAAAAAAACGCGGTTTATATATAATTAAAATTTGTTCTGCGGCAGTATATTCAAGTAATGTATATTAGTCGTGCTTTGCATACAAAAAGCGCAGTCTTTCCTACAAGCTTGTTTTTCCTTTTGTTCGAATTGTTCCTCCGAAAGTCTTGATTATTCACGATGTACCGCGAGTTCTCGAGCATCGGAATAGACTCGGTTATTCTTTTTTCCGGTATATACGAGCGTAATGAAATACGGGCTCGTGCACCTGCGCGTTTGAAATAAACTGCATCGGAACAATGATCGACACCCGTCAGATCACCCCTGCGCATAAAAAAACACGCGTGTGCGTACGCGACTCGAGTAAAACTATCGCGTTCGCGCAGAAAATTGTTCGATTGATGCATGTGTATGCGCACCCCCCCACCCTTTTTTTTCTCCTCCATTTTTGCTGTAAATACAATTTACATGTAGGGTCACGCCTATTCAAAGGAGCCACAGGTTCGTTCAACCGAGGGTATACGGGTATGCATCTCGGAAGACGGGGGTCCATTGAGGCGGTTTTTTTTATCGGACCACAATGAAAATCAGCCTTTCCGCGAATTACAAACTTCATTTGCGGGTGATAAAAGTGCGATTTGCACCACAAGGTTGATACACCTCGTGAGCTCAAATGGTAAAATGTTCCGCGAAATGACTTTTTATCGCGTCTCTTCTTCTTCTTCGCGTATGCAGGGTAAGGTATTTTTTGTCGGAGAAACCATGTTTGCCGGATTATCGTGAATTATCCAAGTTGTATAAACTCGCGGATGTTTTACTGTCACAAAAAATGTCTGTCGATCCACCCAAACTATTATCTCGAGCGGAAATACTCAAAACGATTGCCTATGCTTCGATCCACTTTGAAAATATCGGTTTAATTTGAAAAAACGCACCATTTACTGCTAACATCTCGGAAAACGATCAATCGGAAATATGTGAGAAAATCCTGCCTTGGTTTGGCTCTGAGACACTTGATCGTCCACAGAAAACCTTCGGGGTCCATCTATACAAGCATTGGACTCGCACATGGTCCTCAGAGACACGTCGTCAACGTGACCTCAGTTTTATACATTACCGTCCGGCGATGAATAACAATTGGACGTTGGACTTTTTCTCATATTGAATGGTGATTTTTTTTTTTCTTTATTACATGGAACCCTTGAAGATGTTTTAAGTCCATGTCAATGGCTGAGTGATGTAAAGATGGATCTATAGTGCAACGACTTGTCGGCCAAAGAATCCGATTGGCCAATAATAATGATAATAAGAAAACACTGCTCATGTACGTATATCATTTGCTTGTGACTCTCGGAAAGTTCCGATGATCAAAAAGCTGCGAGTATAGCGGGCAGAAAATGGTCCATGTAGGCAAAAAGTGGTTCCTGGAAAAAAAAAAAAAAAAAAAAAAAAAAAAAAAGGAAAAAAGGCCCGAGAAAATCTGATAAACGATTGAGAAACCGATGGTTGGCCACGATCGAGACATGCGCGTGTGTGTACAGCTTGGCAAAGAATTAATATAGGCCTCGATCATTTTCGTCCCTGCACGCGATCTCACCTCTCTCTCGACTCTCCCCAAGTATTTTCTTCCAATTTCGTATCAAACTATACCTGCACGCATTACCTGCAAATACGATACTATTTCCAACGAGCTAAAATGCTCGCAAACATCTGCGGAAATTGAAAACCGCAAGAAAGTGAGTATGGCTACTTTTTTTTTTTTTTTCCTTCGTCCGCTAAATTTACAATAAAATGAGTCATGCATCGGTTAAACGGATAATTTTGATACAGTTGTGATACGAATTTCGTTGGACGTTCGGTAACGCGCGAGTGTGCAATTTATTATTACGCACGCCCATGTGTACAACATGTTGCTCAATAATCCTGTCAGCTGTATATGTAAGCGTGTATTGATACATACATATGTGTGCATTTAACTGCGCGTATTACGTGGTTTCTATATCGGTGATTTTTCGAGTGGTGTTATATATTTATATAGGATTTAAATCAGTCCAAGGCAATCGAGAGAAAGAGGGAGCAGAGCGGAAATTCAATATTCGCGCATAAGTTGTAAACCTTTCGACTCGAGCACGTGTGTGTACATTCTACGGCATATAGTCGCCGACAGTGTATTCGCGAGGCATCGTTTCACGCTGGAAAAACATACTACGTTACTAGAAACATTAATCGGCTATTGCAAGGAAAAAAAATTACAACTTTCGGGGAATCACGCGTCTGCGAGCAAAAAAGAGATGACGTTCCTTCTCCTCCGATTGTATATAGCATTATATGACATAACGTAACAATCGGGACTTTACGACTTGTCCTGTTCACCTTCGAGTCTGCATTTCGCTCGCGAGATTTTTCCGGACAACAGTTCAATACATTCGTCGCGGGTTGTATGCCTACGCACTTCCGCATTTCGTGAGAAATTACTATAAATGCTTACCGATCTTTCGTCTGTTGGGCCATAAGGAAACGTCAGCGGTCGATTGTTGTCAATCGGAATTCTGCCACGAAAATAATGTTCAGATCGATCACATTACAGACTAATCTTCGCGATTGGTTGGATCTTCGATACTTTGTCATTACATCGAACGCTGCCAGTGTAGTAAGTGCGCACAAAATTCTGGATGCTTTGCCACTACATGCATTATTTCGACGAATATCGGTGGGTAGCCAAAAATCGGTAACTTGAACTCCTCGTGCGCTCGGCTGAAACAGAAATCGGTACCCTCTGTCGCACACTTGGCATTATTTGGTAAACTCGACGTAGCTCGGCGTGGCAATTTCATTTTAAGACAGACAAAAAGTTATTCTATCAAGAATGTATAATTAATTCGTCTGGTGAGACGTCGGGTGGTGCTGTGGGAATTTCAGGTATACACTTGGATCTGCGTGAAAGTGCATATCCCGCGTATCTACTATATGCGTTTGTGTCGAAATACACGCTAGGAAGAGTGGGGTAAACTCACACGGGAAGGAATTTGAACTTTTGAAATATTCTACAAATGTATATCCACAAAGCCTCGCCAAATTTTATAAAGTGCGTGATTTTTGACGAATACGTATAAGTATGTGATGTAATTATTTTTAGAGAATTACACTTGCACACATTCTTTGATACATTCAGTCTCAATTTCTATTATAAAAATATTATAAAAAATAATGCCAGTAAACATGAAAATTCGATATTTCATTGAGTACATTTCACATCGATTGAAAAAAGATCAACAAACGAACGTAATTTACATTGCACGACCAAAAAAAAAAGTTTGCACCATAGATATATATAGAAATCCTAAGGTCACCGCTCGAGGCAGAGGCATACATTATACACCGACCTATGCATACACAAAAAGTGACCCTTGACTCTTCCGCCGAGCTAATTAATTATATAACTCTCCTGAAAATGCAATCAAGCAATTTACTTGTGCCTATACGTATCCAAGCTCACCTCCAAAGTTGGTACATACATGTATAATATAAGTTATACCGTTAGGGAGCAAAACGCATATTTTTATAACAACAGCCAGTGTAGCGATCAATCGAATTTATTACTAAAAAGTTATTTGCATATTTAAATGCATCTATGTAGGTTCATTCGCATATTATGCAACTCTCAACGACTGATAACAACCGATAAATGTACATGTGTATTTATACGGGGCGTTATTGGCACAATTTAAAGATTTTTCTGTATATAATGTAATATTAGCGATCTGTTTACTCGTTTCGCGCTCGGCCTCTCGTAAGCGAAATCACACGTGATGTGCTCGAAAAGAATTTATCTTTTTTCTTCTAACGTGATAAACGTAGCTGACTGTAAACCTTTGGAGAAAATTAACTCGTTGC
The DNA here is from genome assembly GCF_000648655.2 of Copidosoma floridanum. The sequence goes on from NW_019379593.1 coordinate 606,678, forward strand.
CTACGAGGAAAATGAACCACCGATTTTGTAAGAATTAAATAAAAACAAAACAGCAACCAATTTATTCCATGAGATCGTTTATCTTACATCGATTCTGGAGAAAAGTGATGAAACGTATTTTTCGCGTTAAATTACATTCCATTTGCTCAGTTTGAATTTTGGCGCTTTGTCAGTGCTGCCACTCTGGGAGCTCTTAATTTTTTTTTCTCACAGTTGGTGTTTTGTGACGTTTCTTGCAATATGGCTCCGTGTGTTTTGTTTATTGTTTTGTCACTGACACTTTGATTCATTTCTGCTTTGAGGAGCAAAACAAAATATAGTTCGTTTATTTGGTGAATCTTGTAATACTTTATCGAAATGTCTCCGTCTAATCAAGATCCCGATGATCCATATGCATACGTGGCCAAAGGACCCTTGAAGCTGAAAACTAGCGACTCGAGTGGGAAGAAGTAAGCCAAGATTTTTTTTATTCCTGTTTTATATTTTTGTAAAATGTATACCGCTGAAAACTATTATCGATTTAAACGTACTATTTTTAACTGATTAATGTTTAAATTAGTCGTCTCCAATGCAGAGAGTATTGTTTAAGAGGTTATTTTAGTTTGTTTACATGTTGCTTGTCAAGTGACTTGTGCACTGTTTAAAGTTATTCATATTCCCTTTTTTTTTTTTTTTTTATCAATTTAAACTTGTTTCTAGGAAAAAAAAGAAGATCAAAGATGAAAAAAAATTAGTGGAGGTGGCAAAAATAATACAAGAAGATAACCCACCTGCTGTCGAGTTGAAGAAGACCAAAGCAGAAATTGCCTTTCAAAAAATGAAGGAAAAAACAGTAAGGCTCATTCTGTGTATTATGGTATAATAAATTATTCAATATTTCGACTAGATGTGAAAATTGACATTGTTGTTTTATAGCAAAACGAAAGAATAAAGTTAAAAGCTTCAAAAACACACAAACAACGCGTGGAAGAATTCAATAGACATCTGGACAGTCTGACCGAGCACTTTGATATACCCAAAGTCAGTTGGACAAAATAAATCTGCTTTTTTTTTACTGTATCACTATATTTTGAGGTATTACGTAGTATAGAGTATCAACTATTCATCATTGTTTAGAAATGATTTTATTTGTTTTACAATTGTAACAAAATGTATATAAATTTATAACATAGCTTATAAAAATACAAATTTGTTCATTTTTAGGTTTTACACGTTAAGTCATGAAATATTGTACATTTAAAATACTTTTAAATCATATACAAACATATTAATCATACCTGGTTTTCAATATTTAATTAATTACCCTATTAAAATTTGGTCGATAATTAATGCGTAGTTAAAATGTCATAGTTATTTCTATTTTTATTTTTATTATTATTCACCTCAGTTGAAAGTGAATTATATCTAGACATGACTTTATTCCTATGGTTGTACTTATAATTCTATATCAGGCACTTGAAAAATTTTAGCGAACTCTTCGCTGAATTGGACGGAACATTTACTAAATAAGAATTTTAAAAATTCGAAAAATTAAGCACTATACTTCCTAACATGAGATTCAAACCTTAAACTAGCTCATGGACTTAACTCGGTACACTACAGTAGCTGTAGCACACAAAGCTATACCTATCATATGAACAATAATTGTTCATTCGACTAAGAACGTAAAAAGTGTATTGGTAATATAAAAGCTATCAGCAAAAGACTGCAATAAACCGCTGCCACTGAGTTGTAAGATCCAAAATGGAAAACTTGATAGTAAGTTTCAGTTTTAACCCAAGGATTGGATCCATCATCGAACCACATTGGGCACTGGTCTCGTTCTCTTTCGTATTCCTACGATTACAATCAAATTGATAAACGAGTTTATTCGAGTCGCTGTTACTTTTTTTTTGATAGTACGAAACTCACCTCCAAATCAAGGGCAACTGCAGCACCCTCGGTATAGTTTGAACTGGTCACGTCTTGTTTAATATCGCAGAACGAACCAATAGCTTGTGACATGAGAACCCTGTTGAGATCGGCTCTCTGATACACCCAGCAGTGATATTTACTGTACGGGTCACGCTCGTCGAAAGTAATTAGGTAAGATTTCAAGTTCTCTTTGAAATATCCAATACACTTCATTTTGTAGTCAGGCTCGCCTAAGAGAGTTAAATTCCACGATCAAATGGCCCTTATCTCGAAGATTGGAAAATACGAAATGTACTCACTGTATATATCGATGGGTCGGCCCAAGTGATCGACGGTCAAACAATACCTCTCGTCAATCGCGATTTCCTTTTGATCGGTACCGCACACCGAAAAATCGGAAATGACTTGTTTGCATCGTACATCAGGTCGAGGTGAATCGGTAACACCACCGAGGATCCGAGTTTGGAAGAGGACGTCTCCTGTTTGCTTGAAGCTGAATTTCCCTGCCACTGGACACCTTACGGGAACTGGATCCTTTGCTAAAAGAATGAAAGTAAAATGGCATGTTTTACTAGTGCAATGGAATGGTTAAAAAAAAAAGTTACATGTAATTTTTGTTTCTCACCCAAGAACAAATCGTACTTCCATTCCTTTTCATTTTTGAATTTAACCCAAGAACACACCGTGTGAAAATCGTCCTTGATGACAGCCAAACCTTTTCTGTACCTAATAATGTTGTGATGCTGTGGCACAAAGTCGAAGCAAACGAAATCTTTTTGGCTATGGTAAACAAAAAAGTTGTGAAAAACGCTGTCAGGTCTTGTATATACAGCTTAAAACAGGTAAAAACTTCTTAGTCAAATTAAAATGTCGTTTGTCGTTCCAAGAAGCAGTCAAATTTAATAGATAATTTTTTTTTTTTTTTTTTAATCGAAAATTCTCCAACGTTGAGAGTAAAAGATTGCAAAAATTTTCGCATTTCACCCTTTTCTTTGGCTTTCAAAAAATTCGTGAAATATTTATCCTTTTGTTTTTAACGATTCGTGGAGCTTTTGATGTGTAAACTAACATGATGGGTTTTCAGCGCAAACTGTCTACAGTATTTGCACGGAACATTTAAATATATACTCTGTAAAAGAAAAGCGATTTCTCGGTCAACGAAACGTTATCAATTTAATTTTCAGGTCGCGCATAGCTATGCGTGCGAAATACAGGTTTAATAATCGAAAATACTTATCACGTGATCACCCCCCCCTAAAAATGCGTTGGTATAATGTATATTGTATTTTCCCGAAACTCTTACCATCCGTCCACCGTAAGTCTGGCCATCATGAAGCGCGTGTCTCTGGTCTCGCGGCACGTGTAGATGGTCTTCCTGTACCTCCCGGAATCCGGATACCACGTCTCGATGATGTGCGTCTCGTTGATGAACACGTCGGCGTCGATGTTGGCCGTGTTGATCCAATTGCCGGACATGTTCTGCGGCAGCCGACAGCCCGGCTCGACCACCTCCGTCTTCACCGGGGTGATGCGCAGACGCTCCGGGCTTTTTTCCACGCTCTTGAGTACGTTGCACTCGGCCGTTATCGACACCCCGATGTAAAGATCGTCGTCCCGGTTTTTCAAAAAACACCGGTACTTCTCGTCCTTGCGCGACTCCTTGGTGTTCGCCACGGCGAAGTAATGGTTCTTGTCCACGAACCAGTCCCCCAAACAACTGTACTCCACCACTGCCAAAGTTCCCCCGAACGTTTACACATTCACCATTGTACTATTTCATTTTTATTTATTTTTTTTTTTTTTTTTTTTTTTTTTTTTTTTTTTTTTTTTTTTTTTATCGAAAGTTCCTTTCATGCCCGGGCACTGCTTGTACGTGATGTTGAATTTTTGATTGGTGATGAAGAATTGCGTCCCTGCCGTTTGACACGAGCGAATTTGGGCGTCCGGGTTATTGCACTCGCCGGTGAACCGAAATTTGTTCTGAAATTAAACGTCATTTTTTTTTCTCTCCTTAAACTCATTGCTACGTGCACGTTTAAGAACTTTGTTATTCTAATAGAACGTGTGATTGTACCTGATAGGTGAATTGCCAGACTCCTTCGAGGGAGGACCTGCAGTTGACGGGTACGAAATTTTCGGAAAACAGAGTGATGAGTTGTTGGTCGGCTTTTAAGCCCCTGCAAACGTTTTCTACCGTAGGCTCGACGCCGGATGGGAGATTCACGCAACCGGCTGAAAAAAAGTTTTTTTTTTTTTTTTTTTTTCTGTCTCGTTGGTGCCCCTATAAGTAAATTTTAAGGAATATATATATATAGCAATGTACATACTTTCAAGTTTTTCCAGGACATTGACAGTCCGAACGATCAACTTGACGCAGTGGAAGCATACGTCTTGGCGGAAGACGAACGTGTAATTGACATGGTATTCCTCTTTCATGTCGACGCAGTATCCCCTGCTGGTCATGGTTTCGGCGTTGATTTCGGTCAAAGTGGGCTGTCCGTTTTCCCACGATGACCAAGCGCCCCTTATTATCAGGGGAATTTGGCACGTTTCTTGGGCGCTCGGGCCAACTGGAGACACGATCAAATTAATTCGACACAATTACTCATCTCTCGAGCTCATATTCGTAAAATAAACGATGCTTGGTGTAGTTGAGGAAAAATACCTGCCCCAAAGTTTTTTCGATAAAACAATACACGGAATTGGGAGAGATCTAGTAGATACGAAAACTAAGGTATTTTCATTGGTACAGCACGTTTTTCAAGATTTTGGATACGTATTTGAACAAACATTTTATTTATCTAAAATCCGAATAATGTCTAGATAATTAAACTCTCACTCCCCACCAATTACATGTTTGTGATTCGAAACGAATGAACACAAAAAATCGGCTTTTGAAAAATGGGGGAAAAAAGATAATCCGTACGGGCGAAAAAAAAAACGGGAAGGTTTACGAAAAATTAAAAAAATCATTCAGCCTTGGTACATTGAGACCGATCAACAGAATCTAGAAATTCCTATGCTGTGACACGCACACAGTCACGTAAGCGCATTAACAGGGATATATTTTTACAAAAACCCATGTACGTATAATCGAAAAAAAAAAAACAAAAAACGCATCAAACTCGTTATTGGAAAAAAAAGGTGATCGAAGGGAAAACTTTCTCTGCTGAGGGAGCGAAAGCGATCGTCAACAAGTGTTCCACCAACAGGTTATGAGCTGATGATGATAATGATAATAATTAAAAAGGCAACTAACCGAGCGTAAATGCAACACACAAGAGCGTCAAAAGCCTCATCGTTGACTCGCCCATTGTTCTTCCTCGCCGCAGCCAGTACCACTATACTAGACGATATGCACTACCGATTTTTCGAAAATTCCTCGCGTTTAACGAAAAAAAAAAAAAAAAAAATTACCTTCAAGTTGAGTCGCGACTCAACTACAACACACCCACACACACGTGCGCGCGGCGCGCGCACATAAAAATCGGTCGTACACTAGACAACGCCCTTTGAAAAATCGAAGATCGGAGCTAAACATGCAGGTGACTGTGATGTGGTGAACGTGTGATGTATATATAAGTACAGCTGTGTGGGGCTTGATACTCTCTATAGGTTTTCTTAATGGATGTGAGCGCGAGATTGACCTTTTCTGTTTCAATTGGGATTAATTTCGTAATAATTACGTGGATGCACATTTTATTATTTATGCAATACAATGAGTTTTCAATGATTTAAAACGATTTCTTAAGAATATTGGAAAATCTCACAAATGAGTGAAGAGGTAAATTTGTTTAAAAAATTATGTAGGAACTCAAAGGCCTACTTGATGCTGTTTTCGTAGGTAATGTTTTGAAAAAACAAAGGTAATAATTAATTATCTTTCATGTGTAAATTAAATTGACCTGATATTCATCGTACACATACCCTCGAAAAAGAGAAAGAGTCTTTTTTGATCTTCTCATTGGTCAGAAAGCCGTAGTAGTCCAATTTCTGGCTATGTATGAGTGGTCTTACGGTATAGTATATTTTTATAATGATTTTTAGTCCCATTTAATCAAAATATTTCAACTTTGATGCATCGTAAATATATTTTACTTGTGAGGCCTACTGCTGTTCTCGAGAATAGAATTGTTGTAATTGAAAAAAATGCATTAATAAATGCACAAAAGTGTTGGTGATAAGTTATTGCGATACATGTACAATAAAAAGCTATTCTCTGTTGGTAAAAGTTTATTTTATTTATAGTTTTTTTTTTTATCATGTACAAATCACTTGCATATTATTGTAGGGTTACATTTTTCAACAAAATTTAAAAACAATTATGTAATTGTGATGTGATATGCAACGTACAATCAATTGTTTTTTTTTTAAATTTATTTTACAAGTACAAAAAAAAATAATTACCATTAACTCATTCAATAATTTAGTAAGAATGTTGACACCTTTTTTAAAACAAAAAAAAACATACGCACACACGCATTAAAGTCTTCCGCCCACGCATCTTCCCCCGAATAAAGCCGTGTTTACAATACATCATTGGACACGTTAGTCTGCAGTAGTTGGAAAACCAGCGTTCGCACACGTGCAAATCCGCCTTTCGGACAGAAAAGCCAGGCCGGAGAGGAGCAACGTGCTTGACGGAGCTCTTTTCCCTCTCTGCTGTTGGGGCACGCTGCAAACAAGCTAAAAAATGGTCCAAAAGAAGGTAATTATTGATTATTTTCACTCGTTCAATGTACCGCACTCGATGGCATCGTTTAACTATTAATTAATGGACCATCAAAAGCTGGGAATAGCCACAGCTGTGGCTGAAATATTGCGGAATCCGTTTGACGATTAACCTATAAAAGTACAACGTGATTGTCCACGTACGGGCTGATGGACGCCTCTTGTTTACATATTATGTTTTTCTTTTTTTTTTTTTTGCAAATCAAATCGACTACGTGTCTGTGACTTTTTTTCATCCACGGTCTTTTTATGGATTTTATTGGTTTTGCAATGTTTACAGTGCACTAGTTGTAAATTAACCTTACCAGTGAATTAGTGTAGGTGTGATTGCTTGAGTGAATAGTGATGCCCTGATTATTTTACACAAGACTTGGGTATAAGTAACATTAGAGTTGATGTATTCTTTTTTTTTAGCCCAAGAAGAAGGTCGGAAAGAAGGTAGCTGCAGCCCCTCTGGCTGTTAAGAAAGCTGAACCCAAAAAGGTTACTAATCCTCTGTTTGAGAAACGCAGTCGCAACTTTGCCATTGGTGAGTATTTCTCACGTTAAAACTCTTGAGATGTTTTCTAATATAAAGACTTAAGTTAAGTTATACAATTTCTTTGAATTTTAGGTCAGGACATCCAGCCTGAAAGAGATCTTAGCCGCTTTGTCAAATGGCCCAAGTACATCCGCATCCAGAGACAAAAGACCGTTCTTTCCAAAAGATTAAAGGTCCCTCCACCAATTAACCAGTTCACACAAACTCTGGATAAACAAACAGGTAAACAAATCCACAGTTCCCAATTTTTTTACTTGCATCATTTTGCTGCTTATCCAAGATTAACTGATTTGGCAATTTAATTTTCAGCAACACAGCTGTTTAAAATTTTGGAAAAGTACAGGCCCGAAAGTGCAGCTGCCAAAAAAATTAGGCTAAAGGCCAGGGCAGAGGAAAAAGTTGAGAAGAAGTCGGACACTCCAACCAAGAGGCCTAACACCTTGAGGAGTGGAGCTAACGCTGTTACAACTTTGGTTGAACAGAAAAAAGCTCAATTAGTTGTCATTGCTCACGATGTCGATCCATTGGAGGTCAGTTAATTTACATAGAATTACTTGAAAATTTCAATTCGAGATTATTGATTTTAATCAATGAATTTTTTTTATAGATCGTTCTATTCCTGCCCGCTCTTTGCCGTAAGATGGGTATACCATACTGCATTATCAAGGGCAAGGCACGTCTTGGTCGTCTTGTCAGAAGGAAAACCTGCACAACTGTTGCTTTGACCCAGGTATGGTTTGTCACCACCTACATTTATGTACTCTTGTATGTTTTCATTATTTCTACATGATGAAGAAAATAGAGCCAATCCAATGAATGTACAGTGATATATTCTATTATATCTGATAATATACAAATCAAAAATTATTTTTGGCTTTCTTCTATGGAATAAAAATAATGAGTCTACTGATTTTTCGATTACAGGTTGATTCTGGTGACAGAGCTAATTTCAGTAAAGTCGTTGAGGCCATCAAGACCAACTTCAACGATCGTTATGATGAGATCAGACGTCACTGGGGAGGTGGTCTCCTTGGTAGCAAATCTGCTGCTAGGATAGCTAAGTTGGAGAAAGCTAAGGCGAAAGAACAAGCACAGAAACAAGGTTAATATTAAGTTGTCTGTGAACTTTATATAAAAATCTATAATAAATTAATTNTTACTGTAAACTTTTGTTTATTTTTTAAAAGTCTTAAATTCTTAAAAATTAACTTCAAATAAATTTTACAATTTCTCAAACGTTTTTTATCTCACATTCTCTTCATTATTAATTTTTCTAATCGTTTAATTCTTCCTGCTTCGTGTTCTGGGCTCTCTGGAATGATGCTGCTTCTCATTTCAACTGTTTCTGCGTTGAGTTTTTGCTTGAATTCCTCTATCAATACAGATTGCTCCATTTTTCGAAGACCCTTTTAAAACATGTTGACCATTTCTAGTAAATAGTTAATTACATAAAATGAATAATGATTCAATGGTTCCTACCTTCATATCCAAAATTTTTTGAAATTCTGGGATCTTAAGATCAGGCAGGAGTTTTCTACACTGGTCAACAAAAGCACTAGGAGATTCTGTTGGCGACATCACGATTTTGAGTATCATTTCAGCAATCGTCATACCTTTAATTACAACCTGCATTGTTTCAATTGATTAGAATTAACAAAAGTGCCATGACCGAAGAATAAATTTTTTAAACTTACCTTTGTGTAAGGAACAGGTGCTTTCCTTTGAATTTGGCAACCCGTGGATGGAAGGTCCAAAAGAGCGGTTTTTAACATATGAACGTCTAATAATAGTTGCTCCGCTCCCACTGTACTCAGTGGCTTACATTTGAATATTTGTTGAGTTAATTTAGGGATGAAGGAGCTACAAAAGTAAATTTGTTCAATAGCTGATTATAACTCAAATGGTGAAGAAAAAATTAAATACCTAACAAATTTCACACATAATTGTGTGAAATATTTTCTACACGAAGATAACTGATCCCTGATACTTGGAATGCTCTGACAGAGATGCGCTGTTATCGTGCTGACATATGCACTCTGATCGCCGACACTTTCAATTGTACTCCATTGCATCTTAACCATCGTATTTAAAGCTGATTCGCAAGCTAATTCCAAATCTTGCACCAATAACTGAATGCAATTTGATATTACGCTACAATAAAAATTATTGTGTCAAATCGTAAACTGTAAAAAGGCATCTAAAATTGATGAGAAACATTTCTTTACCCGTGAAAAATATCTTGTTCTTGGGATAAATTTATTTTATCTGCATAAATCTTGTCGGTCTTGAGGCGAAGTTTTTCTTCCAATTGTTGTGTAGTTTCAAGACAATATTCAGCCGTCGTCAAAATACTGCGAAAAATATTTGGTGTACAAACAAGTAATCGGGAAAAACTAAAATTTGACACAATGATTACCAGCAAATGCGAGCTTGCTCCTCTTTGTTGAATCTGCTACTCTCACCCTCCTTCAAAAAACTTTGAAAATTTTGAATGAAACCCGACGTCGACAAATCCCGAAACTCGCGTGTTATACTGCTTACACTAGACCCAATACTTACTCCTCCGATTCTGTAAGAACAAAAAAAATGTTTTTGCAATAATTTACTTTCAATTCACGTTATTTTCTTATATTGTCAGAGATTGCTTACTTTGGCAGATTATTCTGCAAGATTTTCATAGCGTATTCGCGTAAATACTTTTGGAAGGTCTCAGCTAGATTGAGCATAATTGAACCAGAGCTGAGCTGTGTGCACTGGAGCATGCACTTTTTATAAAATACAAAAAGGTCAGCGCAAGAGGATAAGACGCTGCTCGGACCTTCGGCACCCTCGTAAGCTTGGGCACCGGGTGGCTGAGCCTTGCAGTCTGCCACGAATTTTTCGATGAGTTCCGCCAAGTTTCGGTCCAAGCTTTCGATGTATATGTACAAATATGACTCAAAGCACTTGCCGATTAAATTGGTGAACGGAGACGACGGCGGTTTCTCTTGCTCAACTTTTTCGGAGCTCTCCTCGAAGGGACTGCTAGGAATGCTAGGATCAGTAGAGGTACTTGCAGCCGCCGCAATCGCTGGTGCAGAATCTTTTTTTTCTTGTCTCTTTGGCTCCTCGAGTGTTATACCTGTGAATCTTTTGGATAGCAAGCTCTCGAAATTGGAGGTCCTCTGTATGGCGTAGAGCAAAAGCTTGACATCTATTTCCGAGGATCTTTTGTGCATCAATTTGTTCAGATCCTCGCGCGTTGTATGACAAAATTGTACGGCAATGCGCTCAGAGACTTCCCAATCTACCGGGAATATGTTGCCGAATTTCGACTCGAACTCGAGCAAGTGTTTTTTTATCCACGCGTACCTACGATCGATCTTGTCCAGCCAGGCGAATTCTTGATTTTCGTCAAACAAATGAGTATATTCTTGCAGCTGCATCATCACAAACCAAGATAAAAGCTCTTTTCTAAAAAACATTTCCACTGAATTGAAAATTTCTGATGATTTTTTTAGTAATGTTTTAGAACAGCTTACTTGACTTTTGAATCCAAAACAGACAATACCAGACATCCTTCTGTTAATTGTGCAAAGTGCTTGGGATTTTGACCTGAAAAAGCTTCTTTGAAATCTGTTGTAATTTGCTGAGCTAATTCTACATGGATTTGTTGCACCTGAAATTTCAATGTGCAAATTGTAAACTTGTAATATACAAACTGAAGCACGCAACCACATCTTTAAATAAATCTTACTTGGTCGGATAATTCTTTTATTTGAGGTATTTCCATGTAATTGTTAAAGTGCTGCATGACTTCCATGATTGCTTGCAGAGGTAGAACGATCTCTCCATACTGTTTTTTCTTTGTTAAATCCCTAAAAATTATATTATAATAATTTGTTAGACCTTTTAATGACATAAAAATAATATAAAAACATACTTAAGAGTTTCAACACCATCCACCAGCATGTGCAAATGATTCAGGGCAGTGATAGATTGTGTGAGATTCTTTTTAGCAAAGTCTAACTGCTTAATATCCCTTGTTATCTCCTTGACGGTCTCTTCTGATTGTTCGGCCATACTTTTAATATCCTTTATCTGCACGGACAACTGTTTCATTGACTTGTGTGCACGCTCCAGTGCAGCTTTTCCCTCCTGAGCATTGTTTGTTTGACTCCTCACAATTGTACGAATCTCTGTGTCGATATGAGAAATTTCATTTTCCATTTTATTAATAACATCGTCTATATTTGATAAAGATTGTTCAGTAGGAAACAACGAATTGATATAATCTACAGGGTTAAAGTCTGGGTGGTCAAGTGGATCATTGCTAGGCATCACCTAAAACAATAAAATGCACAATATTTTGTAAATATAAACTTCATTGCTATAGCAGATTATACTCAATTAAAAATAAAGAGTTTAATTACTGACTTTGTCAATCGCCGCTTGCACACTGGGAGAAAATTTAGGAATCATTGATATCCAGTCTTCGTTTGGGTCCCCTTCGGCAGATGCCATTTTAAATAAAAGGAATAAACTAACTCGTACAACAGGTGTGTTTAAGGTGCCTTAAAACATCTAAGATCGCTGCTGCTGTAGTTTTTTTTTTTTTTTCGATTAGAACTATCGAAAATCCAAGGAGTATGTTAATTACAAACGTTTCCTATTCAAATTGGAGCAGTAGGCTTCTTAAGTTGTCAATGTTAATGTCAACAAACAACACCACCACCAATACATAATGGCATGTGTCAACATTCTCAATTTTCAGCGGAGATCATGTACCTACGGTAGGTACATCAAGCAACGAATGTGCCAGTCGTGCAGATGAGTTAAGTACGGGTTAGTTGTGGCAGAACCGAATTATTGGAGTTGAGGGTGGAAACTGGCATGCAAAATGTGATATAAAAAAACAATTAATATACGTTTGCAAAACTAATTACAACATTTTTCGTGGTTCTCGTGGATATAAATATTTGTCGTATGTATAAGTTAATCGTGCTTGTGTTAGTAAGCAAAATTGGGAAAAAAAGTTTTTAGTGATTCGATTTTGAAAAAAATGTATACCCATCATAATCTGGAAGTGAAGGAGCCAGTGACATTGCTTTTCAAGTCGGAAAAAAAAGGTATTTTAAAATTACTGAAGTAGCTCCCTACTCTTTAAACTATGCAAGCATACGTACGTTACATCCCGAGTTAATACAGACGAATCATATTATAAGTAGAAACGCAATTCATCCGTAAAATTCAACCAAAACGTATTGTGTATATACAGTGTGCTCATATGACAAGTGGAGCTCATACGTCATTCATATGCGCGTGTGTGTTTATTAGCTTTAAGGTGAATGTTTCATAATATGCTGACATATAATACAGCCAGACTCCTTGTAAGAATGCATATACATGTATTAAAATTGTCCGTAACATGTATATGTGTATAAATCTTATTGTGTGTTTAAATGAATAGTTTACTTGTGCATTGATTGTTCATTTTTAATAATGTATACTAATTTAAAAATTGCAATTAACACATTATTTCATTGTACTCAAAATTAATTATAAAGTTCCCAAGAGGATTAATTGCGAAATTTGTAAACTTACTGTCACACTTAAACTTGTATTTGGCATTCTTTTATTGCTGATGCAAGCTTTCATTATTACTGATTGCAGCGCTCATTTGTTGATCTAATTTAACCAAAAGCCTCTTGTACTTGCTCTGACACTATAAAAACTTACCATCAAGAGGAAAAATTTCTCTTTTCACGTATGTAACCTGTCCTCTAAAGTTTTAGTCTACTCTCGACTCCCGCGACTCGCGAGTATGTTATACACGTAAAGCATAACGTGTTGGCTGAGGCAACTCGGGCGGAGTTCGAGAACATCAATGGTATCAAACTACGCTAAGGAGCGAAGTACAATGAAGGAGGCCCGCCGAAAGTGGTTCTGGCGATAGCATGGAAAGCAGAAATCGCAACATCTTACCGGCCACAAATTCATTCGTGTTGTTTAAGGAACTATTGAAAATTTCTGTACGAAGCATTAGGGAACTCCGAAGCAGCAGTAATAGCAATCTGTGGTAGGTGTAAGTTATTTATCAGTAATATAATTAATATCAAAATCTTGTTGAAGTGACCTGAATGGATTTTATCTAAAAGAATAACTCTTCTAAATTGTTTTAATAAAAGAATTAAGAATTAAACATTAATTAAAATCATCTATATTAATTAAATAAACATTTTGCTCAACTAAAAAGAACAAATAATGCTCATGAGCTGAATCCTAAGAGACCCACGAATGACACGAAAACAAAACGGATAAGACCATACTCTAAACAAGTCCGGTTAAAACACGTAAATTTTGTAACTATATAAGTAAGAAATTAAGAACAGAAAAAATGACTACGAATGTTTTGTTGATGTTGAAACATCTTGTAACACAGTTTAAAGAGGCAATCTATAAAAAGTTTTGAAAAATAATGTCAAAATAAGTACCTAATTGGAATGGCAAACAAGATTGAAGAGACTATTGATATAGTAAGACCTAAAAGGTTACCTATGGATAATATCTGGAGTACTGTGAGATTAAAAGAGAAACATATGTCTGAGAGCCATTTTTTTTGCATTCATGCAGATGAAGAAGAAAGAAAATTGGAAGCAATAGATATAAAGAAAAATTTCTAACAGGTACAAGAATCTTATTACTATCTTGTGTTGATGACTGTAATGTACTTACTCTGATAGCGTACAATAGTTGATACTGAAACTATTATTCTTCTCTTTTTTTAATGCTGATATCTGTAAGAGTTGTTAGTCGACTTTTATCAAGTAACCGGCGTTTTCTTCACTTGTAAATCGTATTTTTACAAATAAAATACAAACTTCTAAATTGTTGAGATCTATTTAGTTTAAAGAAAAATTCAAAAATTAATAATTTTTAGGTAACTATCTAAATTGTACTAACAGACTCAAGTTTTTCTACTGGTTGAACTTTGTATGTTTTGAAATCAATTTTAATAAATTAAAATATATAAAGTAGTTCCTGCAATACAACAACTAAAATATGATGTTATTAGCGAAAGCTATGCTTTTTCTTGTTTCCTAACTTATGTAACTATTTCTGTCGATCTCAAGTAATGCGAAAATTTGAAAAAAAAACAGTTCTCAACGTTTTTAATTAATTTCTTATAAAAATTTTTCTGGCCTGTGCTAACGTATACTGCCTTTTAAAAGGAATACTAGTTACGTTCTCCAGAATGTCTAGAATATCAGTTAAAATAGTGTTATAATTTTTTAAAATATAACGTACCCAATCCGTTAATGTTTATTTTATCCAACTAGAAAGAACACTCTCAATATTTTTATAACTCTAGTATTTGCATTGGAGAGAATGTGTGTATTTCTAACAATAGTAAATACAAACTATATAACGTATTTATGTTTTAATATTTTTCATAATGAGTTTTTTATAGATTAATAAATGTTCCATTAATTTTAAAAATAATTTGTTAAGGTAAATTTAACGTTTCGTCTTTGATTACTAGCTGAAAGTCATCAGTACGGCGATGGCGTACTAACAATCTAGCCACAAACGATCAGGACCAACACTTGCACTAATACGTATTATTATAACGCTGGTGAGATTGACATCGTAGATTGGGATACTGGGATGAAACTTTTATTGGCAAACGATTGAAAATACATACCAGTTTTCTAACATACTATGTCAATCTTGCCATTGATGTAATAATAACCATCAGTGCAAGTGTTAGTTGTGTTTGTCAGTGGATAGATTATAAGCTCGCCACACTAATGCGCTTCAGCTAGCGATCGAGAATAAAACGAGTCCTCTCCTTTTTCTACTATTCCTTGTAGATTAGTTTGATTGAAATAATTCTGCTCAAATCGTTAAGTAAAGTGTAGGAGCTTCATTGATGTTGATTCTACGAAAAAACAAACTAATTGTTTTAGGTGTTTAAATTAAGAAATGTTTATATTATCATTTGAGGAAGGACAGGCCACAAATGTCGTAGCGCTCAGAAAGCAGCTATGTTAGAGAGTCTCTCCTCATACGTCCTCGTATGCCACGTGGTGGCTCTCTTTCTTGCGCTTAACCAGGAGCGACAAAATGGTCGTGTTATCAGTTAATGATGAGTTAATAGCATACATTGGTTAATTAAAAAACTATAAGTAATTGTCGCGCACACTTACTGTGTCCTGTCTGCAAATTTTGCTGCTGGGACGAACAACTTGTGCGTGTTGCGTTTGCATGCCCGAGTTATCCGTCGCACTGGATCCTATGGGTGATGTGTGTACATCGTATTCTTGTATACATGTCTGCTCATGTTTTCCATGGACACAGTCTGTGTTCGGCTGGCTTATCTGAAATAATAAGTTGATCTGGGTTATTTTAAAAGATGGTGCAATTGATGATTGTGACATAAAGGACATTTTTAAAGTGATAGAATTTTTTGGGGGTGGAGCAGTTAGGCATACCACGTAAGTAGATACTACAGCAGAATTTTCCCGCTTACAGACACGATTACAACTGTCCGTAAAGAGAGTAAATTGAAAAATGTTCGGATGGCGAGTTATCTGCTCGTCATCCTCGAATGTCGATGTAATGGACTGTATGGTTTAGTTGAGCGCTGGATTAACAGGAAGAAGAAAAAAAATGATGTCGTCACTTTTTTCTTGATATTCAGTCACAAGATGTTTCTCCTTTATTTTCACCATACAAACAAGTTAGCATGTAATACAAAATTTTACTTTAATTAACACCTTTTGTGCACCTTTACGTTTGTACAACTTGTAGATTATTCACTTAAACTTGAACCGTTGAAATACAGACATTTACTTTCTGCTCTTTTCTTGTGGCACACGATAGAGGTAGAGAGACAATGTTTGCGGCGAAGAGTACGAGAGGAGAAGAAATTATTCTTATCTTAAAAGAAACCGAGCAGTACACTCGGTCCCTTAGTTGAGGCGCTCAGACTGCGTCTTGTACAGAGCAACACTGATGTCTGATTCGTTTTATGTGCAGACAGCAACTGACTTGGCTAGCGTTTCTTTTTCGTTTGTACTCGTCTCACACCATTCGGCAGTGGCGCCAACTTAATGGATTGACTTTCTCTTACCTCTTCTCGCCAAACCCTCGTCTAAACAAAAAAGATTTGAGAAAAGACAGTTTTAAGAAAAATTAAGATAATTTGCTAAAAGACGTGGTGCGCTCAAACAAAAATTTGATGATTGATGTTATAAATAAAACCAATTAAAAAAATAGACTAGCAATAAATTACTAAACAAAATTTTAGGTTGTACTTAGACGGGCCATAGAGAATGAGCGCGTAAGGATGCATTTCTGAGCCTCCATGCGCTTTCAAAACTCAGAAAGCAGTATTAGTGAAAGACAGAGGGAAGAAATCCGCCAACTTTAGGAGGATATTGAGCAACAACTTAAGGAACACAAGCAGTCAATGAAGGCTCTTGTACGAGTGTTGGTCAGGAGCCAACTATTGGTAGTAAACAAATTTACTACTTCTACTCCTGCATCTTAAATCCAGCAACACCTAATAAATTTAAGCTCTGGTCCCATGAAAAGTTCTCTGATAACGAATTAGGGACTATCACATACTTATAGTTTTAAGAAAGAGGTAGTCAATAAAAGTAGCACTGTAAATTTTATTTATTCTCTTACAAATTAGTCTAAGTTGTAATTATTTTAACACGACAGCTACAATTAGAATTAAAATCTAAATCTAAAAAGCTGTTACATATATTAGACCCAACGATGGAAGCTAGTTTGAATTGAACCTTAGAAAGGATAGAAGAAGATAAAGAACAGGCTTTAAATTTTATACTAGATAAAGCGTCCCTAGATTATCAAAATAAAGTGTGCTACGTTACTGACCCAGTAGTAATATTGCATAAAATCAAAGAAATGAAACGAAGTGATATCAAATTAAATGTGTATCTAATATGGAATAAATAGCACACGATACGATTTGAATCCGAAAAGCAAAGTGCTAGTAACTGCAGCATACAGCACACTATGCTATGAATATAGTGACAGGGGACACATCTCCAAAGATCGTCTAAGGAAGGGATAAAATCTGAGGAAATGCTACACCTACCAGAGGTTCGTGAAAATTATTAAGCAACATGTGCCTGGATGCAGAGGTGATAATCATATACATTATAAAAATAACAACAATGATTGGCATTTCAAAAGAAATGGTGGTCATTATAACAGCAACACTAATAACAATAAGAATTATAAAAGCAAGAATGATGACCAAAATGATAGAAATGGTAGTAAAAGAAACAAAAGCAACATCAAGAAAATAAATGATGAAAACAAAACATGCCACAGTAACAATTCAGGTTAGAGCTATTAGAAAATTTTTAGTTTACATGCATACAATTGGCTGTCTGATAATGGTCCTGACTTTGCTCTCAACTAATGTAGCGGAAAAGTACTAAATAGTGAAAACATACAAGTAATTAAATTCATATCAGATTCTGGGGCTACAGAAAATTTTGCAACGCTTAAGTTGTATTTTAGAAACCTTGCATATTGCGATGGTAAGCTTATGAAATATGCGAATGGTATCCCCTCCACGGACTTGAAAGTGGAAGGAGGAGAGTGTGTTATGGCTAGTAACAACAACAATGAGGTAGATTTAAATGGTATAATTTGCGCCGAGGTGCTTGCTGGAAACTTGATGCTGCTTTGACACTTTGCTGGCAAAGGTATGAGTATTAACTTGGATAACGAAAAGATTGATTTGTGATAAAAATTTAAATGTGACATTTATTTCGGGTATATATCAAAGTCCCCATTGGATAATAAAACTTGTACAAGAAAGCCAAAATTCGTATAACAGTAAGAAATATAAGAAAGTTTTGGACTGTTTGATGACTACGCGCACTGCAGCAAAGATAGGAAGCAGTCAGCAAGCCAGCAAAAATTACGGCAAAGATTTCTCTGTAATATTACATAAAGCATGAAGAAAAGATCATTCAGACACTACCATACTAAATGATTTTGAGAAAACCACACTAAATGAAAAAATTAATGACAGAATTGGGCCATGATGTGCCAAGATGTGTTACTTACGCACCGATTAAGGAACTGAGTTCACTGAAGAATAGACAGTTGAAGTTCTTGAGAGGTTGGGAGCTGAACTTTAGCTGGCTTGTCCGGACACTCCTCAATACAATGGTGTTTCAGAACGAATGAATCGTACATTACACAGGATAAAGTGCGAGCATACCTGTACGACTCTGGGCTCAGAGAGAACATGTGAAACTTGGCTCTGAGCACTTCGGTGTTTGCTTACACTGAATCGATCCAATGACATAATATCTCCTTTGGAAAGATTTGCTCCCCATACAAGCATAGATCCAACTCAAATTACAAGATTCGCCTGTATGGCTTTCATGACTATTCAAATGAACCGTAGACATAAATTTGTCCCGTAAGGTGTATAAATGTAGTGTTGATTGGCTACATGCCTACAAATTGATTCTTTTTAAACTCAAAAAACGAAGAATTCTACGAAAGATGAGATCTCAGGTTTCATGTTAGATTGTTCTTCAAAGAAATTTTTTGCAAAGACAAGATAACACATTGGGATAACAATAAGATAGATATCAAACAGGATGAATAGTTCATAAAGTTGGTAAAAACAACACCAAAGAGTATTTGAAAATGAAGGAGAGAAAATAACAAAAAGGAGAAGAGGATAACCAAGAAAAGAGAAATGGTCTTATCATCGACACGAGCTTATCAATGATACGAGCTTCGCTACGGCCATGGACATAAATAAAATAAATAAATGAATTGCTTGAAAATAATGTAAAAAAGTTTCTGATCTTGATACGGTACGTGGATGATATGATAATAGCCAGCAACAGTCCAAGCAAAAGAAGTGAAATCAAGATTGGTCTGTAGTCAGAGTTTGAGATATCAGATCTTGGCGAGATCTGTATATTTCTGAGCATCAAAGTGAAAAGAGATGTGAAAGATAGGACATTTTTTCTGACTCAGACAGAATATATAGATAAAATATAAGAAAGATTCAGTTTTGAAAATTTAAAACCCTAGAGGACACCTGTGGTGACAAATCAAGTACTAAATAGACAATGAAAAAATAGAGAAAAACTGAAGATATCGACAAATTAGATAGAACAAAGACAAAGGAAAATATGCTGTATATAGTAGCTGTAGGTAGTCTACTGTACTTGGCTAATACAATTTGACCGGATATTTCCTATTAAGTTTTTTTTTTTTTTTTTTTTTTTTTTTTTTTTTTTTTTNTTTTTTTTTTTTGAAAATAAGCTTTATTAAGACCTTAAAGGCTTATATAGCTATTCCTATTAAGTGAACGTGTTAAAAAGACACCAAATCTGTCCTACTGAAGATGATTAGAAGATGGTTTAGCCAGTGGCTCGGTATCTACAACACACAAGGATTCTAAGATTGATAAACAGAGGGCTTAAAAATGGTTTGGAAGCATTTCTTCGATGCCAGCTTGGCTAACTGTAAAGATTCTATCACGACGGCCGGACATCTCATCAGGTTGTATGGAGATATGGTGACCTGCAAGACAAGAAAGCAAAATTATATATCTTTTTATCTGTGGAGCAGAGTATGTAGCAATCAGCGATGCATACCAGGAATTAATAAGTTTCGAGAATTCTATTGTACTCTCATATAGCAGTAATAATAGTAAATCTCATATTATACCGCACTTTGTTGCCTGCAGATTTATGGTGAAAAAAAGCTGCTAGAGCAATTGCAAAGATAGACGGTGGAAAAAGATTAAAAAACATGACCAATTAAAGGCTCATTATGTAAAAGAATGCGTCAACAGAGAAAGACTGCAGATCAAATTGATTCCATTGAATGAGCAATTGTCAGATGTTTTCACTAAACCTTGGTCATTTAAAGTGCATTAGATAGTATTAAAAAGAATTTTAAATACGATTAACTGATTAAAGTGCATGATTGTTGGAAATGTATTTAGGTTAGTGGAGATAGTA
This sequence comes from Copidosoma floridanum, assembly GCF_000648655.2. The sequence continues at coordinate 626,889 of NW_019379593.1, forward strand.
AATTAAGAAAATAAGGATCCTACGAGGATATTCATATACCTTTCTGTATGTTTTAGGTCGGAACTACCAGAGTGAAGAGTAGAAAATCCAAAGCACACTTGTGCTGCTTATCATCATCATCTTTATTTTTTTTCTTTAATTTTTCTTAACTAACTCTGTAATATAAAATTAGCATGCAACAGGAGGTAGTGTTGAGTAAATATTGATCCTTGCAGTTAATTTTGTAGTTAGGCATAGTCCCAGGGAAGAAGCCTGAAGACACCGCCTTGAGGGCTATATGAGCAGTTAGTTACTTTTACTGTCGAGTTGTTGTTCGTTACATTTACGCTCTCTCTTGGGTGCCCTGCTCTTACCTAGATTTGGTTTTGCCTTGATTTGTATAGGATAGAAAGATGAATAAAAATAGTGATTTGTTTCATTTAATAAACTTAAATTTAATAAATCAAAGTAGGTTTATTCTTTTGTTGTTTTTACCAACAGACTGACAGGCAAAAAACTAACAAAACTGAACTTATTTACCTTACATGGAGGAGTAACTGAGAAGGGAATAAGAAAGGTAACCTAGAAACAATTAGAAGGGGCTGTTAAGAGATAAAGAGTGATTGAGGGTGAGGGCAATCAAATATCTTATCCAAATAACATAACGGAGTAATTCAAAGAATTAGATCTTTTTTTGAGGGTGGCCGAGGAGAGGAGAAGGCGAGTTAAAGGGTCGAATGTGTAGAACGACTTCTAACATTTTGGTTTGTTTGGATATATCAGTGCCCTCCAGTGAATTTGGAAATTCAAAGTGATCAGTGATCCGTTGGGGGCGAAATGTGAGAAAATAAATAAATACAAGTAAAGTGTATTTAAATTTTCTTGTTTGATTTAATAATGCACAACGTTTCGCTGACAATATGCGTCAGAAAATTTAAATACACTTTGCTTGTATTTATTTATTTTCTCACATTTCACCCCCAACGGATCACTGATCACTTTGAATTTACGACTTCTAAAATTATTATATTACATAGGTAGATATATCAGTAGAAAGGTCATATGAGATCTGGGAGTGGTAGCCTCTCAGGACCAGTTGCTTTCCTAGTTTGTGGAGTATATGCTCCATGTAAGCATTTGAAAAACTTGTCCGGGGATAAGTAAAATCATGTGAGGAACAAGTGGTAAGTTGGTGAAGTGCATGTGGGAATAGCTAAGGGGTCAGTGGGAGGACTGATTAGAAACATTCGTGTAATGCCCCACACAGATAACGATATTATATAGAGATATATTTTAGCTCGGCACTGCTCCCTGCATACTCTGCATGCCGATTCCCTGTCCCCTTAAATTACAAATATTAATGTAAACTTATTTTGCGAATGTATAGGTAGACTTAGTTAATGTATTGTAAATTTATGAATTTTTCTATACTCATAAGCTTTTTTTTTGTAACGGGGTTTTAATACATTTTTCTTTGTTTCCACTTCAGAAAATAAATTTAATAAAATTTTTAAAAAAGCATGTACCGTTGTATTACTTTATCAATTGCAAAATTCTTTTGTTTGGTATCTTATGTCAAAACACGTCTGAAGTAGTACGATTTCCAGTAAATTAAAAAAGTTTTGTGTTGAAGCCTTATCTGAAAATAATAAAAAACAAGCTTCAACGTACTTAAAGGAAATTTATAATCATATTAACTTTTTATGTAAAGATTTCGGATTACACGAACCTTAAAAAATTTCTTATAATGAAGATACAAAAAATTTTTATAAAAAGGTTTTTACAACCTTTCTCATCAAGCAAATTAAGATATAATAATCTTTTTTTTAAATAAATTCTTAGTTCCAATAGTAAAATTTCCCCAATGGATAAAATCCAAGTGGATCAAGTTAAACATTAATTTACGACTTCATTTCGATAGGTAAAAAAACATTACTTATGATATTGACAGGAATAACCTCCATTCTACTTCAGAAAAGCATGATGCATCATAGAATTTTCGACGTTCTATAGGCTTAAACGTATTTGAAACTGTTATATTAAAAATCAGTTAATTAGAGATTAAATAAATTGTTTGTTCAAACATTCTTAATACAGTGAATGATTTTTTTTATAAAAAGTTTTATCGGAACAATACGTAATGAATTCATATACCTTTCACCACATAAAATTTTAAGTTTAATATGTTGATGTTACCAATAATTATTATACATATGATTATGCATAAATTAATTTTCAAATAAAATATTTGAATGCTATTAAAGAAGGTCTCCTATAGCATAAACTCTGTTTAAATATATTTAATATATATCAATGCTACTTTAATAATAATTCAAAACTTATCTATATCAGAAAAATTGTGTAATAGAACAAAGCTCAGTATAACATAGTTGTGAAAGTACAACTTTAAGTTCGAAAGAATAATTTGTGAAAAAATTAGAAACCAAGTATTTGTTACTACAGAAACTTTAAATACTGGCACTTTTTTATTATTACCATTAATCTTATACAGGAAGCAGTTTCCATTTTAGTTAGCTCTCTTAAAGTTGAATGCTTATGTAAACACACAGACATACCCACTGGGTGTACAAGCATACCTCTGCATAGGCCATTCCCGATAAAGTTGAATGTTCATACATGAATTTTTTTTATTCATCTTTATACATTCTTGTACAAAAATTTCTTATTGAACATATTTTTACACATGTAATTTTTATTTAAATTAATCATAAACATGTTTTTATAAATCACAAATAAATGTATTTTCGTTTAAAATGATTGCATACTATCTTAAGCTTATAATTTTAAAGTGTTTTATTTTGTAAATTTCTAAGTAACAAAGTTATGAGCTCAGAAACAGTTTAATCGTAACTATGCTGCTTTGTTACAATTTCTGCACTTCGTATTTCCAGTTATATTTTTGGTGGGCGTGGAGGAACCGCGGGGTAAGTGAAGGAATGAGGAAGGGCACAAAGATTTTGGACTGGAAATGTTGCACGCTGCGAGGTGGGGATGAAATTTATTTGTAGGGAACAACAACATATTTTCCCCCTATTTTGTGGTAAGATGTAGGGGGGTCTAATAGAAAGGTTAGGTGGTTGAAGGTGGTGAGGGGAGACCAGAGGGGGGTTGATGTGGGTCACTCAAACTAAGGATGAGTCTAAAAAACTAGCATATTTTTATCTTATTTTTATACACACTACTTTTAATAAAAAATCGTGTGGAAAGCGTGCATAGGAAGGGGAGGAAAACTTTTACTTTTAACCTTCATGAATTCACTATTCAATGAAAGAAAATATCTATACATATGTAGTTATTAAATGCTATACTATACATGTTAGTCTTTAAGAACAGTCTTTATTTATAAACTAATCACATACTTTTATTTCTCATGTATGTTAGTTGTGAATAAATCGGATGAATGAATCGTTCATGAATATTACCTGTATTAATCATTCTGCTGTACTTATTAAATTAAAATAATACATCTTCTTATGTCACAATCAAATCATTTTTAATTAAAATCCAGGGATCATGAAAAGGCAATCAATTAAATTGTTTCACTTCCTCAAGCGGATACAAGTTTGCGATTTTATAAAAATCTGACAGCATTAAAATATTTCACAAAAAAAAAAAAGTAAACATATTTTTTACGTTTATTTATATGATCAAATGTAATGTGTGGAAAATTTATTTAACAAATTTATTTAATAAATTTTCAACCCAACTGGTAGGTTGACTTTAACCTTGGGAAACACATTTTTCGTATAATAATTATTTATCGTACATTAATTTTTCTGCTAAAGTCTTTCATTTTGATCATGTAAATACGCTCACTCTCTATCTCTCATTATCAGAGTATTGTGTATTTTTTAAGAAAATTTTTTTAAATCTTTGCTTTAATAGAATTCCTTATGGGTTGGTGCATGGAGTGCGTAGGATAAAGCCCGATCATGTGAGTTGGAAAAAGGGAATCTGTATGTCCATAAAGTTATTCTTGTGACATCAGAAAAATATGGAGACAGTCCACGTAATTTCAATATTTTCCTAATAAATCTAATAAAATTGTAAGTTGTAACCGATGACTTATGTAGACAACAATTTTAGGCACATAATTAAAATACTTCCATATGAGGTAAACTGTCATCATATTTTTCAAATACAACGAGTATCATAAAATATGATGCATAAGTAAATAAAAAAATATACGCGTGTACAAATAGAGCTATGCTCCTCCTGTCCACTTAAGCTGCCAACTATCCTACTGTCCTTGATAATAAAATTATCACTTTATAAAACATAATTGACGACCACAATACCTGAAATATGGGTATATGCTCAGTAAAAATACAATGTTTTAATCAAAAGGAGGTACACTCTGCAGAACAATCAATAATGAAACACATCCATGCATTTTGCTGAACGTACTTTCAGATTACACAATCGATTGGTCTGATCTAGACACAACTAAATAAGCTACTTTCAGCATCTAGGACAAGTATGCCTAGTGTTAAAAGTGATTCCATTAATAAGTATAGGCCATTATGAGTTATGAAGTCTAAATGGTATATTCAGACATACCAAGGAGAAGCCTCTCGCTGAGTATACACCAGAATTCAAAAAATTCCCACTGTAACTGACAAGTACATGTACCAGGAAGCTGTTTAGACAGATCGATATGACTTGTGTTGATAAGAAGCATCTTAGCAGCAGTACTTCTGCAACTATGGTTTTAAAGAAGTTGGTGTTAATGTCACATGCGCTAGCCAGAAAAGTCTACTAATGCTTTATGCATCAGTTCAAAAGCCAGTTGCTGCTGCTGGCACTACAATCGACCTCTAGCATCACTATACGCTCAAGTTACTTAACGTATTCAGTCTAATATTCACTACATGAATTTTTTTTTATTTTCAATCGAAGCCCTTGAAAGTTACGATGCTCGTGTAAAAAAAACTATATCGGAGCGTAAGTTACGTCCAGGACTTCATACGTATAAACATTGAAACTAGCTCCATCATGTCTATCATCGCGTTATGGAACCGGTAAAGAAACAGTTAGTCGCCCCTCGAGAATAAGGACTTGCAAAAAACTTGCCGATGCTACCGAGTGCTCGTGACCCTCTAACCGCTCTCTTGTCTCTCCATGCTAACTGAGATAAACGTACTGAAAATAGTCGGTACAGTTCAGCGGTTCGTAACCCACGCTCTTTGACAGTTAATTAATATTTATATTCCTAACAGTAACTATTGTTAACTCATAGTTATTGTAAGTAACACATTGTCAAATACTTAAAAATAACAGATACCATAAGAAATCTTAAGAGATTTTGATCAAGTCTTAAAATTTGAGAACAATTTTATCTCTGTATAAATGTATCAAAAGCATTAAAAATTATAAAAGAATCAGGTTATTTATTAAATGACATGGGTGATGATCCAAATTTTTAATATATAATTATTGATGATACTAGGAATGACATATTAGTTTAAAAAAAACATGTTAAGTGGTTTTTTTAACATTTATTATAATATCAATTTTGTATGGAGTTGGCCTATACTTCCCATACCTAGCAATCTAACTTTGAAGTCTTGTATCTTAAAAACGTCATTTTGCGTTTAATGGATTGGTAGTAGTTCCAAGAGAAGTCAAATTATTAACTGTCTGATTTTACATACGTCTTTGACCTCTAAGTCCACTTTTGGTTCAACTTCACTGAAGGCGGTGCTCTTGCCGCCAAAGTCGTTTGCGTCTTATCATGTACTCCTGAAAATGTGCCGTATTGGCAGGGGCACATCCCTTCAGATTCTCATCTGTAGTGCACCCGTCGTCAAAACCACTCTGTCAGTGTCTTTGTTGTCAAGGTGCTTTTGCTTCTGTTTTCGAGATCATAGATCGCTTATATTGTTGGGTCTCGGATTTTCTGAGCCATGGTTCGAAAATGGCTGGTACACCTTCTTGTATTTCTTTTTCTTGCCAGCATCAGAATTTGTAAGAAAATTGAAACTGTCATGAAAAACAGTAAGATATATTTCTTCAAGTCTGGAGTATACATTTTTGTTACTCTTTCCGTATTGTCTTTTCTCGCCTCTGCGAAACTACAACATTTTGGAAATATTTCAGAAACCGAGGGGTATAAGAGCTGTTTTTCACGAGAAGATTTGTGGCAGTAGTTGTTTATTCGAGTTTTTACAGTAACCTTAAAGTGTGATTCATGCATTATTATTATTTGGACGATTCAATGTGGCCAATAAACTGGTAACATTAATGTTGCATAAAACTTCTAGGTTGAAAAAATATAAGAATGATAATTTTCTTGCAATTTTCTATCTACGTATTTGTACCAGTAAGATAATAGGTAACTGGAATTAATTACTGTTTTTTTTTTATTTTGCAGCTAAAATTTAAATATCTAAATGTATTTTAATATGTTAGTGAGTTAACATATTTTTCTTTTAGTTACATAAGTAACATCCATTTTTTAATAATGATTAGAGCTTTTTAACAATTTTGTCAAGTTTTGCGTAAGGCTAATAACAAGATAACATATTTACTAAATACATCTTGGCACGTGCACACATACACACACATGTATACTATGACTCTGAAAATTTTCAACGTTGCGTGCGACAAAAAAAAATTAAATTTTTTTTTTTTTTTAATTAAAATGCTTTAAACGCTTTAACAAGTAATAAGAAAGGCTCCCATCAATTTTTAGATCACACAAAGAACCATTCTTAAGATATAAGAGTTTAAAAATTGATTTGAGTGTATAGGCGTAAGAAATGTGTTGAGGCCTTTAAAACTATTACAGTGAGATTCGTATAGTCTATATAAATCAAAGTAAGTATCTGTCTACGCAATAACTCATGAAAACCATGAAAAAAACAGCTCCTCACTATGATACCATCATGAAATAGCAATGACCAATACAACCCAACAACCCAACAAAAATAAAACAGGCTGTAGACGTATGTACAAATGACTTGAAAAATAAAAATCATGCATACCAAAACTACATTCTTAGTGTTAGTAAAAGAAAATAACTAAAAATGTATACATCCCGTCCTGGAAAATTTAATATATTGTATATTTCATTGTAGAAATGACCGTGATAAACTAAAACTTCGAGACATTCTAATTAAAAAGTCTGTACGCCATCGGTAATATCAGAATAAACAGAATTATTGAAAAGAACGTACAACAACTATAGCACTTTTTGTCTTCCAAAACTTGTTAGTTATTAAGTTTGTCATTAAAAAACAGACAGAAAAAAAACCTTCATTTCAAAGAAATCTGATATCGCAAGCTGCATGCCACTGATAAGGCCTAAACGTACAGCGATATTATAAGGTACATATAAAAGTAATAAGTTTCAACAATGTTCGTCTTTCAGAAATAATAATGTCGAGTGTAATATCGCAAAAATGACCGAAAAATGCGGAAGTTTTAGAAAAATTTATCGTCACGGGCTGAACGCCACTGACAAAGTATTAAAATTTATTGATATTACTTAGTACATATAAAAGTTACCAAATCCATTAATTATCGTCTTCTGCAATTATGAATTTCAAGTGTTATATAGCAAAAATGAATGAAAAATACGAAAATTAAACAAAATTTCAGAATCTCAGGCTGCACGCCACTGATAATGCATCGAATTTCAATGATATTACTTAGTTCTTATGATAGTTAAAAGTTCTCACACTTTTAGTTTGCCGGAATAAACTCCAAGTTTTACATTGATAAAATGACCAAAAAATACGGAAATTAAGAGAAACTTTATCATCGCAGGCTGCACGCCACTAATAATGCATAGAAATTTATTAGTATTAATTAGTACGCATGATAGATTTAATATCGCAAAAATGACCGACAAACACAAAAATTAAGGGAAAATTTATTATTACAGGCTGTGCGTCACTAGTAATGCATAAAAATTCATTGATATTACTTAGTACATATGAAAGTTACCAGTTTCATTAATTTTGATCTTTGGAATTTATCAATTTTAAACTTTATATCGCAAAAAAGACCGAAAAATACGGAAGATTAGGGAAAACGTATTATCTCAGGCTGTGCACCATTGATGGTGCATAAAAATTTATCGATATTACTTAGTTCGTATGAGAATAATAAGTTCCAACAATTTTTGTTATTTATTTTGTTGTTCACCTACAGTTAGTACTGGTTGACAGTAGCGGTGCTCGTCCTTGTGGCGTAACCAAAACCTACGTAACTTAACTGCTAGCAGCATTGGTGGAATACAGCTCAAATTTTATGTAACTTCTCATGTTGAATACTTTTAAATGTTGCTCCCTTTTGTGTGTGTGTATATATATATATATATATATATATATATATATATATATTGCCTAATGGTGAGGAAGAAAATGACGAAAGGTACGACTGCGTTTTCTTTCTTTACATACTTATCAGTAGTCTAATCAGTGCTTCTATCTCTTTTTATTTTCTGACGCCGTTGCTTAACAGTATACACGTGTACATGATTCGACGCTCTAGACGAAGACTATGCCCAGATTGGCCCTGGGCGAGAACTATGCCCTTTCCACGTTTCAGGCGAAGACTATGCCCTTTTTTCTAATCTGGATGAAAACTATGTCTTTTTTTGGTCCTGGACGAAGACTATACCGTTTTTATCAAGTCCGCCCTGGTAGAAACGTCACTACATAAACTGGCTAGAAACTCGTCAACGTACATGCGTAAATGGGCTTATAACACGTTGACGAGTTTCTAGCCAGTTTATGGTAACGTTTCTACCAGGGCGGGTGATGACTATGCCCTTTTCTGGCTGCTAAACGAAAACTATGCCTTTTTTTCTAGTTCAGACGAAAACTATGCTGTTTTTCCCGAGTCTGGGCTAAAACTATACCCTTTTCTGGTATTTGCACGAAAACTAAGTTGAAAAACATCCAAATATTATTTACTGACTTCTCTTGCGTTGCACATTCCCTAAAACAAAAAAAAAA